>CM040241.1:247444197-247476822 GCA_022545495.1 Chrysanthemum lavandulifolium | reverse complement strand
TTCACATTTTCTTTTGTACGTCACGTAGTTTTTAATTTAAGTTTTATAAAGAAAAATCAAAACATCGCTTTAAAAATAGTGATGCGTTTATTTAATATAATTTATCTTTTTAATTTTCTTTAATTTGCATTTAAGCCCATGTAATTTGTAAACTCTTTCTTTAGGTATAGTTATTCCAAAATCATAACCCTTTTCCCATTCAAATTCTCTCGATCACTACACGTTTGATTCTTCTCGCACAGCTCGTTGGGACATAACGACCTGGGGAAACACTATACTCCTCTAGATCTTAATTGCATTGGTGTCTGAGTTGTCTGAAGTTTATTACGGTTAGCCATTCACAAGTGGCTAGCTTGTGTGATAAAACTTGACGGTTTAGCACGAATCAATCGTGTGTGCGGTGTCTTATTTTTAAAAGAAACGAGATGACTTCTCGTTTTTAAATTTTTGGTATTGGTATTTTGTCAGAAAATAATTGATTTGAATTTTTTTTGACGTAATAAAAATTATTATAATAATCCGAAATTTTACGGGTTGTTATAAACGTCCTCAGCTACGGAAGAAAAAATAGTAGGAACGATGTTTTCCATGAGTACAAGTTCTACGGATTTTACTATTCTTTGATTAAACCGGAAATTGATTCTTTCACGGATTTTACTAAACCAAAAGAACAACCGTAAGAATGTATCACGAAGAAGTAACAAGTCTAAATAGACAAGTAGCTAAACACTCAACTCGCTAAACAACCAACTCGCTCAAAGGAACAAGTCGCTAAGGAATCAACTCGCTAAATAGCCAAGTCGCATTAGTATCAACTCGCAACACAATCAACTCGCTTAAAGAAACAAGTCGCTTTAGGAATCAACTCGCTTAATAGCAAGTAACAAAGCAGACACAACTCGCTTAACCACCAAGTCGCTTAAAAGCTTAACTCGCTAAATAGCCAAGTCGCATGTATCAACTCGCATCCAAGTAACAAAGCAACTCGCTTTGAAGAACTAAATATTCGAGACTCAACTCGCTTAGTACAAAGTTCAAAATAACCACTTTATCAATCAAAACAAGCAAACCACAATGATTTAAGCCTTCCAATTCAAAACATAAACACATATGATGATCCTAAACACAAAAGTACAAGCAAAATTCAAACTTTAACACTAAAATTTGTCCAAATGAATCAAACTCTTCTAAACACTTAGTACTCTAAAAACCTTATGAAATCCACCAAAACAAAGAGCATGAAAGATGAGTGATCAAACCATGGCTCTTGATACCAATTGTAAGATATAGGATTTCACAATCACACTAAACCATAAACATGTATGCGTTCAAGTATGTTTAGAGAGAAAGTTCTAGAGAGAAAGGGAAGAGAGTTGGGAACTATGTGAAACAAAGAAAAATGGTATTGAAGCTCCAACGCCTACCTTGGAAGGTAGAGGGTATTTATAGTTTTTACAAACAAACGCCACCTACGGGGTGTGGATCGGGCATACAGTGGGTAAAGACCCTTCCGTCCTCCACGGTGTTACAAGACAAACAACTTAATAATATAACTAGAGTACGACTACGAGCTTTAACGAATACATATACTTGAGGTGACCGACTCTTTAACGATTGAATTTTCTAATTCCTAACAACGTCCAACATACATATCCAAATAGATTGACAAAAGTCGATCAAAATATTTTAAAACAAAGTTTTAATTGGTAAAACTATTCAACCCCCCTTCTATTTTTCCACAGGCTGGTGTTCGATGGGTAAGGCAATCACCAGCAAGATTGAAGAGGTTTAAGGAGTTTGCTGTAATGGACAACATTGTGTGTCAAAAGTATCTATGCTTAGATGTTCCAACTCGATGGAACTCTACTTACTTAATGTTAAGTGTAGCAATTGAATATGAGAAAGTATTTGATAGATTTTCAGAAGAAGATTATGTGTTTTTGCGTGATGTTGGAGAGGGACCTGGGCTACCGACTTCAAATGATTGGGCTAACATGAGGAGGTTAGTCGGGTTTCTTCAGTATTTCTATCTACTCACTCTGAGAGTTTCAGGTACTTAATCTAGTATCTTCTTGTTTATTTACTGTATAATTTATGCAAGCATATAACTTTTAAATTTTATTTATTTTATTAAATATTCAGGTACAAAGTACATTACCTCAAACACATATCTGGATGCTATCAACTGCATTGATAGTGTTTTGAAGGAATGTCTTGCAAGTGATGATAATGATTTGAAGAAGATGGCTATGAAAATGAAGCTTAAATTTGACAAGTATTGGGGCGACATAAAAAATATTCAATTTGCTTGTGTTTATTGCTTCTCTTTTTGATCCAAGGACAAAAATGGAGTACCTTAAGGTCACTTTTAATGGTATGTATGGTGCTGATGATGGGCCAAAAGTTGCAGAAATGTGTGAAAAGGCATTGATTGCGGTATTTAATGATTATAAAAGAATTTACTCAAACCAAAATGCAAGGAGTGTTTCTTCTTCATCATCTGATGCTACAACTCGATCCTTTTCCACTAGCCAAAGTGTTCTTGATAAGGGTTTGTTTGGTAGTTCAAGTGATGCAATTACAGCACTTAGAGAGAAAAACTTGGCTGAGGTGAAAAGGAGAAAGACGGAATCGGGTGTGGCAAACGATTCCAAGTCCGAGTTGGATAGGTATCTGACTGAGGAGATTGAGGGGGATGAGGCATATTTCAAGAGTGGTGACTTTACTGTTTTGGCTTGGTGGAAGAGAAGAAGCCCAGCTTTTCCTGTATTGTCCCTCGTTGCTCGTGATATTTTAGCAATTCCTATATCAACAGTGGCATCTGAGTCCACCTTTAGCACCGGAGGTAGAGTGCTTGACTCGTTTAGGAGTTCCTTATCTCGTAAACTGCTCAAGCATTAATATGTTCCCAAGATTGGGTCCGTTCGGTGATGTTGCGGTGAATCTCAAGAACACATTGATGACCTTGAAAATGTTGAAGATGGTAACTTAATGTTTACATTCTTCTTTATAGTCTTTGATTTATTTATGGATCTTATATACACATTTGATACATGCAACTTTTTATGTATCTTATATTTTCCATTGTTTTTCAGAGATGAGAACAACATTTGACGCAAACGTTGGAGAAGATGTGTGAAGTTGCAACGGGATTGGATGCTTGAAGATGGAATATTCAAGCATAAGACTTCTAAAGACTTTTGTCAAGAACTTTTATCTTATTTCGCTTTCATTTATTTCATAAGTTACGAAACCTTTTGGTTTCTTAAACTTTGTTTTGTTGATTTACTTAAGCACTTTGTGAGACATTTTGATTTGGTAATTTTATTTGAACTTTTAGGTTTTTATTTGTTACTTTTAGATTATATTTTGAAGTTTACTTGAATTTTTGGTTTTCTTGGTTTTAACCGAAACCAAACCGAATTCCAATTTTGTGTATGGTTTAGTTTTATCCATTCTAAAATTGGTTTGGTTTGGTTTTGGTTTAGACTTTTAAAATTTTCAAACCGATTAACCCGAACCATACAACCCACGAAACCAAAAACCGAACCGATGAACACCCCTAATTAGAGGTATGACTTTCTACTTATTTCTAAATAACATTAGCTTAAGAATAAGTATGCTTGCATAGGGAATTATATGATTTTTTCATACTCATATTTTACGCCGTAGCTTCGTTAGGAAACTTTTCTTGCATACGTGTTACTTTTCCATCTATAGTCTAAGTTTATAAACATGTGTTTTTATTTTTACTTAATCCAAAATCAAATCTTTCTAATAATAAAACAAAACACAAATCTCAAAATTCCTCCTTCCCATAAAATCTTCCTCCGTCATCAACTCCACCAAACCCTCATTTTCAAATCTTCCACTTTCAAAAATTACCTCTCATACAAACCTCATCTTCCTTCTCATCTCATCTCATCTCAAAACAAGGAAGAACTTCATCATCATGGTTTACTTACATCGTGATCATCATCTTGATACTCATCGCTCGTGTACCCCATGATCAAGTTTTCTCATGGAGACATGTACTTTGTGTTGTTAATCTACATTGGTGTTATATATCCAATCATTTGTATCGCTCTTAGCATTGAAATGAAATATTACTAATATTTTAGTTTATCTAGTTTATTTTTCATAATGTGTTTGTCATTTCTTTTATTTTTGTCTTTCGTACATTTGGTCTTGAGATACCATAGAAACCTACAATGCATGCTTAACTAAGTAAATATTGGCTAAAATACACTTCTTTTATAAACCTAAAAGTTGCAAAATATATTTTTCATCAAGATCATTTTTCATTACCATGGATCCACGGATCTGTTAGGAATTAGAAAATTCCATAGTAAAGAGTCGGTCACCCCAATTGTTATCTAGCATAAGTTAGCTCGTAGACATATCGTTAGTTACGTTATTTCTTTGTTTTATTAGTTAGTTATTAGTCTAGTTTAGCATAGTACAACACCGTGGAGGAAGGATGGGTCTTTACCCATCAGATGCTCGATCCACAGTCCGATAGGAGGACGTATTGTTTGTAGTATAAATACCCTTCCATCCATGGAAGGGGTGTGGCTTCTTTGAATCTAACCTTTCATTTGTTAAGCAACTCTCTTCAAGGAACCTCCTCTCAACTCTCTTCATCTATCTAAAATGACTTTCTTGGTTAATCATTGTCCTAGACCACCCGAATCATCAAACAACATAATATTCACGATCCTACAATTGGTACCAGAGCCAAGGTTGTGTTGTTTTGATGATCCGAATGGTTTTTGAAGCGGTTTATTATGCGGTTTGATACGTGTTGTGGTTGTTGATGGATATTTGTAGTTTGAATCACTTTGTTAAACTGTTTTACCAATATTGTGTGCTCAAATATTTTATCTTGAGGTTCTAATCACGTTGACTGTTTGTGTGCTCAAAAATACTATCTTGGTTAACAGTTTTTTTTCAAAGTCACTACTATTTCGTGTCAAGTTTCTTTGTGCTACAAGTCATGAATTTCATTTTCTTTTGTGACGTCCTTTGCCTTATCCGTGACATTTATGGGTCAGTTTCTGGTATATGGTCAAAAAGGGATGTAATGCAAGTTTTCTGATGAAATAAATGGTCTTAAACTAGTTAATAACGTGGTCAAATAGTGGTCAAAATGGGTCACCGTATGCAATGTTTCTGGGTTCAGTTTGGTTCATTCTTTTGTATGCGAGTTAGCAACACTCTTGGATGCGAGTTGTAAACTTGCATTTTTGAATGCGAGTTGGTAAAAACTTGTTGAATTATATGCGAGTTGCTAAATCTGTCCATATTCAATGTACCTTGTGCGAGTTGTGTGTACTAGCATTCTTTAATGCGAGTTACTAAAACATTTTTGAAGGTCAGGTGTGTTGCTTCTATTGCAAAATGTGAGCGAGTTGACTGTTTGTTCAAAGCGAGTTGACAGTATTGACTGTCCTGACTCATTGTATTCTTGGTTGCGAGTTGTTATAATGTCCAGTTTCAATGGCTGGTATGCGAGTTGCCAACTATGTATGATGCGAGTTGACTGGAAGAGATGAAGATGTATGACAGAGTGACCACTAATAACAACCTCTTTAACAAGACACTAACCTCAGCTGCTAATACAACATCATCAGTCCTACTCCTACAACAACTACAACTTCAAATCCCAAACCATCCTAAACCATCTCCTTATCAGTTTGACTACATCATCCCAACACCATACATCAAACATGATACGACATGGAAAAAGGATTACAAAGATCTCAGTGTGTTCAACTTTATTTCACACCTTTAAAAGATATTTTTAAGTTGAACTATAACCATCATAGATCCGTTTGAAGACCAAGCCTCATGTTAACATCTGAACAATTTGTGAAAGAACAACACGAACCCGTATCATTCTCTCGCCAGTTCGTTTATACAAAACTCAAAAACGGATAATAAGATGAGTGAGATCTCAGTTTCTCATGGGTTAAAGACTAATCAAAGATCTTTTCAGATTTTATCAAACCCTTAGAAACCATCATTGATCTAAATGTTTGTGACTATATCGGAATTTAATGATATGTTTTTAACAATATTGTTAACTCTAATCTTTGTTTCTTTAAAAAGAAAACAATCAATACATAACACCTATGGAGTAAACGTTCATAATACCTACCTTGATATATTGGATTGTGATTCTCGTTGCCATCACACAAACCCATGCCATCCCTGTGGCTAAGTCGTATCACTTGCTCAAACCATCCCTGTGGTGAGCCCATTCAAATCGCAAGTAATGAAAATATGATGAGTAGCGTAGATTTGTGAGAATTATTTAAGGATGGGGGCGGGTTTGATTATGAAAGATGAGTGTTGAGATTAGTGATTCATGAAGCTGAGATGAGAGGCGGATAGAATTAGGAGAAGTTTTAGGGTTTGAGGAGATGTGTTGGAGAGAGGCGTGTATTTTTGTGATTAGGGTTGCAAGTTATTAGGATATGTGGCTTTATATACCCTGATAATTAGGGTAAGATGGATGCAAGATTACATGGGCTGTGCGTTTATATTCTGAATGGGGCATGTATTTGTCTTCAAATGAATGGGTTGGATTGATTGTTGTTTTGGACCGTGTGTTGAGATGGGCTAGTTATTTGGCCGTAATTTTTGGGTTGGAAACAAATTCACTCAATCTTATATTTGGTGAGATGAGAAACGATCACAAATATTACAATTTTACATGATAATATTATCACAAATATAACTCGAGAATATTGGTTCTTTGCAATTGAATCGGGTTTGTTGTATTTGTGATTGAATGGACTTGAACTTTAGAATGAATTGAACCAGCTTGATGGATATCGATTAGATGTTTTGTTTTGATGACAATGAGACTTGATAATGAGATTTGATTATGAGATTGGGGTATGAGAGTTAAGGATGAGAGTTGTTGGGTACTTTGGTGAATGCATTTTAATGGTAAATATTATGTCACCGCTTGAATTGATATTTGAACAAGGTCGAATACGGGGTGGTTTGAACGATGTTTCTTGTTTGAATTTGAAGTGAGATTTTCCGGGAGCGATTACTTAGTTCGTCTTCTTTCCTTCTACCCTTCTGCGAAGATGACTTGTTTGGGCGTTTATAGAGGGTGATAAAGACTTGGCTATTTAGTTGCGTTTGTGATTCTTTCTCATTTAACCCACAACGTAGCTATCACTTCGGTGTCTCACTCAGTTGAGAATGTCAAGAGGTTTTGTACATTGGGTACACCATTTCTTTTTCAAAAGGATTAGTACAAGTTTAAGTGGCAAATCTGGGGAATTTTACTTCATGATCAAGTTTGGCATATCGGGTTTACTTCACCAAGTGGTCACTGCAATAGCCGACAGAATGTGTGAATGATGTGTTTACCAAAGTGTTTATTAGATGGTTGATGTTTTTGTTGTTGTTGGATAATGAACCGTTGATGAACCGCGCATGTTCCCTAATACGTATATTCACCGAAACCAAAGTTGTCATTACACATCAAGTCGACATTGTTTACGGTTTTGTCTTGATTTTGTAAAATCCGCGAAGAACCTATTTCTCGGTTTAAATCGAGACTTGTAAAATCCCGTGACAATGGAAACATCCTCGAAATTGTAAAGTGCATTTTGGATTTATCTTACGGTTTATTCTTGGTTTTGTAAAATCTCATGAAGCAACTCTTTCTCGGTTTAAACCATAGAGTTGTAAAATCCGTAATGATGGAACCATCCCGGAGAAAGGAAAGTGTATTTCGGGATCTTCGATCTTTGGTGCTACGGTTTCTACTTCAAGAAGGGATAAAAGGGTATACTTCATGAATTGGATGTGTGTTTGGATATTCGTCATGGTAGTTTGGTTATTACATGGTTTTACGGGGTTATGTGCTTTTAACCATGGTCGGGATGAAACCATTATCATTGTTCACTTAAAATGTCAAAGGAGGCTAGATTTGAGCTTTTAACCAAGAAGATGTGACAACGGAGTTAATTCAACATTATTTATTTGAGGTTGAAGTGAAATATCACGGGCGAGTGTACTTAGTATCTGAAGATATCGGGGATGGTTGGATGAAGATTCTTCATGATCCTTGTTCGAGCTTATTATCAAAATCAAAGACTTGGAAATCTAGTTATTGTTGGGTGTCTTTTACCTTTTCTTTTACCACTTGGGGGAATTGGGCTCTTTCCACTACAAAATAGCTATCACTTTAAGGAGTTACGCTGTAGTGCTCAAAGGTCACATTCAATTGTGGATTTTCAAGAGGTAATGTACGTCTTATACTTGATGGTTGGTTGGTTGAAGAGTATAGAGTACATAGAGAGTACTTAGAGATGCTAATGTAAATCGGCACCGCTCTTTGTTACAAATGTGCAAGTTTAAGTCACGAGTTCGGGTAGTTTACTTGAGGTCAAATTCATCATATTGGATTTTCTCCATCACCGTCACGACAAAGAGCCTCTTGAATGATAATGGGGTTGATTATAAGTTTGCCAAGAGTAGATGAAAAGAGAGATTTATGACGTATGAACACAACAGTTCATGCCTCGTACTCTAAAGAAAAGAAAAGTGTACGCTTCAAGGCGCTTTATCTTCAAAAGAAGAGA
The DNA here is from genome assembly GCA_022545495.1 of Chrysanthemum lavandulifolium. Taxonomy (NCBI): domain Eukaryota; kingdom Viridiplantae; phylum Streptophyta; class Magnoliopsida; order Asterales; family Asteraceae; genus Chrysanthemum; species Chrysanthemum lavandulifolium. Next base: position 247,468,210 of record CM040241.1, on the reverse strand, counting down.
AATCTTCTTATGACGCCTGCTCACAACATTCGGGCCTCGTGCTTCAACATAATGACGTATGAACACTTGGTTCATGCCTCGTACTCTGAGAAAAGAAAAGTGTACGTCTCAAGGCGCTTTATCTTCTCAAGAAGAGAAATCTTCTCAATTATGACCATTCTCATCAACATGCTTCATGCTTTTCCATGTGCTTTCCATTATCAAGTGAACTGGCTACGCTGATTGTTTTCGATTCCACTTGCTCAACTATAATGACGATGGTGACATCATGTGCTAATTTTGGGGAGAAGTGTGAATAGACTACATTTGGATGATTTCACTTATTTAATCAAGAATGGCATCTCCGTATGCAATTCTTGAGGGAGAAGAAGTGTGAATTTTTTGCATGGTTGATTGATACTTGAGAATATATGGTCAAACGGCTCTAACTCATGTAAGAACCGAGACTCTTCTTATCGGATCATCTTCACATGTAGTTTCTTCTAAGAGCCGCTGGTTGACATCTTCACTCGGATTGATGAGTTTATCGAAAAGTGCTTCGTTAATGCTTCACGATACATCAACATGATGATTCGAACAATCTCTCGTTCTTGTTTGATGTGATTGGTAGTTTGGTGTTACCATCTTGTGTGTTCGCTATGGCCCGATTGTCGATTTCCTTGATGAACATCTTTCGTTCTTGTTTGATTGGGAGGATTTTAGTTAAGGGATTTGCAAGATGTAAGTTAATTGGGATGCTTTTTGGTGTGAGTTGAAGATGTTAACTATCTATTCCCCAACCGCACAATCTTGAAGAAGGTCGAGTCTGATGCATTCTACATTTTACGCTACATGTTAGAAGACTAAAGACGAGTTGCATTTAACGATCTAAAGACTTCTTCTTAATCCGGCATTTATCAAGCAGATTGTTGGTTTAGGGAGAGCACTAATTGGGAAAGTGTTATAAGTCAGATTCAATCCCCAATTAGACTTGCTCATATTCTTTAGCAGTGACTCCTCGAGACGTTGATATTGACTATTGTAATATTGCAGTTGCACTATTGAATAATAATCCGCTCTTTGGTATTCCTTTGCCAAATCTTCACGGATTATTGTTCATGAAAAATGATCCGCTCTTTGGTATTCCTTTACCAAATCTTCACGGATTATTGTGCACTCTATAAATCAACCACATGAACATTAAGGAAAATGACTTCCTCATCCGCTTGAAGACATTATTGGTGAATCTTCCAGATCAGTCTCTATATGTATATCTTTAGGAAGATGGAATTGATGTTGAGGAATCATTTGTTCGGTTCATTAAGTGGGTCAATGTACATCGGTTGTACATTTATTCACGTGTTGGACATTTGACACAAGTTGATTACTTGAGTTAATCATTTGTCACTTATTTGAGATTGAAGTTGACTTTCACAAAGGCGTGTTCTTATTTGATAACTTGCTCGGGCTTAAGAATTTGAGTTGAAGACTTGGTTTATCTAGTTACCAGCAATGAGGTGGATGGTTGAAGACCAGTTAACTATCACTATTAGGAGTTACTTTGTTTTACTCGATGTCACACGCATATGACGGTGTGGATAATCGCAAGAGGTGTTAATGTCTCATACTTTGTTAGGGTAGTAGTACTTACAGATTTGCTTGAAGCATAAATTCTATACACCGCTCTTCTATCATTAGGTGCAAGCTTAAGATACAAATGTGGGAAGTTGACTTGATTTCAAGTATGGTATATCGGGTTTTCTTCTTACGTGGTCACTTCAAATTGTTTACATAAGGGTTGATAAAATAGTCGAGAGAGTCTTCAAAGAATTTGATTCTCACAAGAGTTCAAGTGTTCTTCTCAACAAATTTCTAGTATACGGGCTTATAATGATTTGCTGACTCTAAAGTGTCAAAACTAGCAAGGGGGAAGGAGACAAGCATCTAAATGCGAGTAAACTTGATGAACTTAATACTTCTAAGTAACTGAAGATATCCCAGGAAGACTAATGTTATTACCGCAGAGAAACTCAAGGTTTGACTCATGGCGAGTAAACTTGATGAGCTTAATACTTCTAAGTGATTGAAGATATCCCGGGAAAACAAATGTCATGACCACAGAGAAACTCAAGGTTTTACTCATCAAGGCTTTTAGTGTTATTATTCCAACAACGTGGAGGAAGTGATGTAAAAGAAAGTTTCAGAAGATAAAAGAGGTTCATTGGGGGCGCTCAGCTGTTTCACTAGAGGGCTTAATCAGTGATTCAGAGATATAATCACTTATTCCAGAGTTGACATACGCAGAGATAATCAGTGACTTGGCCTGCGTTTTCAATGTTATCAGTTATTCCTTCCTTGGGTATTGGTATACTTGATTCTTGAGCTTCATACACAATCATCGGGGAAGAAAAATGTGAACATGAAGAGGTGTTTTCATTCCCTCATGATGTGTATTCGGGATGACTCTTGGGTATAGGTGTACTTGGTTCTTGAGCTTCATACACGATCATCCGGAAGAAAATGTGAACATGGGAAGGTGTTTTCATTCCCCTCATGATGTGTATTTGGGAGAGTTCTTGAGCATTATACAAAGAGGTTGACTGCATCAATTCAACTACTTGATGGAATTATTCTCTTGACACCTTTTGGAATGGATTGCTTTAGACTTCAGTGGTAATGAAATATGAGAAGAAATTTAAAGAGTGGGATGATACGTTGCCGTTCTTGTTGATGATATAACCCCGAACAAAGAATCTAGATTATCGTTCTTAAAAGGAGCAGCAGGATTTATGATAATGGTGTGCTTCTATGTGCACCTGGCTAAAGCAAGCTTGAAATAGAGCTTTGAATCTGCTCATCTAATGGATTTTCGGTTTGGGGGGAAGCTGCCAAAGGCTCATGTTCTGTCTTCTATTCCGAGCCTCGATTTGCTTTGGTGGTGAATGTTTAAGAGATGATGACTTCTATCTTCTACAACGGTGCTTGATATCCTTATCTCTCAGACTCGTATCATCATCTTCTTTTACTATATCATCTTTCTATCTTTGTATATATTTATCAAAACAAAATACAAAAAATATATATATAATACCTACAAAACAAAATAGAAAAATATAAAACCAAGAAAAAGAAAATAGAAAAATATAAAACCAACAAAAACCCATAAAAATCAGAAAATTTGAAAAATTCCAAAAACATTGTTTTCTCAAGACATGTCTTCTGTTATCGATAGCATCTACGGTCTTAGAAATATCATTCAATAATGGCACGGGACTTTAGATGAAGTTCAAGCAGGAGGTGTAAATATTTCTTTTAAACATGTCTCAAAATATGGCTTACGATTATTTCGATCAGAACTCGCTTCAAAAATGGCTTACGCTTATTTCGGACTATAACCCGTGCTTAAACAATGGCTTGCGCTTATTTCAGATCAGAATCCGCGCTTAAACCATGGCTTGCGCTTTTTCAGATCAGAACCCGCGCTTAAACCATGGTTTGCTATTATTTCTGATAGTAACCCGCTCTTTTAAAGAAAGGAAAGTGTTGCGCTAAACCAATTTTCAAATATTTCGTGCACTTATCCTAAAACAATACAAGGAAAGCATGTCGTCAAAAGGACTGCTGTTCCTACACAAATGTTTTTCCATCTAAAATTCTTCAGGGAAATATTTGTTGTTTTTCAAAAATGGTGGTAAATGAGTTGCTATTAAATCAATCAGTTTCAGAGTTTTCGTAAAAATTGAAAACTCAATCAATGACTTCAGCGCTTTTAAACTTTTTAGAAAAATATGTCATTGATTGAGGGGGATAATGTTTTCAAATCTACATCATCTAACGGTCTTTCTTAATTATCCTAATATGCTTAATTAAAAATGATGTTAACCTATGTTGAAGGACTATGTGCCTAGGATATGATTGCTAGGATTAGATGATTAGAGTTTGATGAACACATTATTCCCATACATTTATATGATCTGATTGATATGTTGCATTGGCTTTTATTAGTCGATTATTGTTTAGGTGATGTCGACCACCATATATTTGTATGTGTGTTCACTAACGTATGCAGGTATATTGGTATAAAAGAATGTTCCCGATCCGGATCCCACAGTTGAAGATGATTGGATTCCGAAAGGAAAGGGTAACTATATATTGGGTTGACAAATGAAGAAACGGAGCTTAATTGGACTTCTATAGAGAGTTGGCATGGAAAATGCAACGTAAGAGGTCTCACTGCATCAGCAGATGGTTTTCTTCATCAGCAAATGAAGAAACAGAGCTTAAATTGACCTTAGTTGGCATTAAAATGCAACGAAAGAAGTCTCACTGCATCAGCAGACGGTTTTTCTTCCAAACCCTCAACAACAACAACAAAAGCAGCTCAACCACCTAACGTTTCTTTGTGCAGGAAAATAGTGATGATACCATTTTTTAAACAATTTTTTAAACAATATTGTTTTGAAAAATGGAAAAATATTGGTTTTGAAAATAAATTGGACTTAATTTTAAAATCACGGACTTCATTTTATCTAAACTTAAGTCACTCAATCTTTGACTATGGTCATCGATTGAGGGAGAGTGATTTATAATAAAATATTTTCAATCGATATTTCTTCATAAAAGATCGGGTTGTACAATAATTAAGTGGTGATCTAAAGATTTAATGTTATGTTATGGTATGATTTTTCTTTTGAATCAAGATCTTTCAAAATGAAATTTTTTCTGTTCTTGTTGGATTGTGAAATTGTTTTATTTTACTTAAAGATCTCTTAAAACAATCATACCTGACACTAACAATCTTTAATGTCTTAAACTGTTCCTTATCAGTAATTTTTCAAAATTAAATTTTGCCACTTCTTTCCCCAAAATCTTTTAAATGATTTAAATCAATTGGGATCACAAATCTCAAAAGGTTTGAAATTTTGATTGAGGAGAGATCGTGATTTAAATCTCAAATCTGTTTTAATAGAATCGATTTTAGTCCTTATAGGCACTCCTGCCTCCATGTGCCAAACGATTTCAAATACACAATGCACATGTTGAGGAGGAGGATTTATCCAAAAACGAGATGAGTATTTAAACCTGGCCACATTTTCTCCCATGTTTTCCAAACCTTATTAAATCACTTGGGATCCAAAATCTCAAAGGGTTTGATATGTTTGATCGGGGGAGAATTTGTGATTTAATATGAAATTTGAAAAAGGATGATCGATTTGATTCAAAAGTGCTAGTTCTCTCTAATTTGTGCTAAACTCTTTCGTTTATCAATGCACACATTGAGAGGGAGCGAATGATTTCATATTGGCTTTTGTAATCGTGGATGTACTTCAAAAGAACTCTTTCCTCTATGTGATAAAATGATTTCGAATATCCTATGCACATATTGAGGGAGAGAATTTACCAAAGAAAATCAAAAGGTTTTTTCTAAGCAAAATTGTGATCAAGAAATTATTTCAAAGAACTCTTGCCTCTATGTGCCAAACAATTTCAATATCATATGCACATGTTGAGGGGGAGCATTTCTAAATTGATCAAAACAATTAAGGTACAAAATGTTTTGATTTTATATCATAAGTACCTTGATTGATTTTCCAAATGATTTTTCAATTGGTTTCGAGAAGGAAAGAACAATACCAAAAGACCGACCAATTTATTTTATGCATGGTGTTATAAGGATGATTAGGTTAGGTATTCGCTCCCACGATCCGCCGTAACCGGAAGGATCTACCAGTGGACAATCCACTAGATAGTGTAGAGTCCTTAGGTATATTGAAAAAAAGGAGAAAAGTGAGATATGGGAAGAGTGTCGATCGAGACAGATAGAACTGGAATAAACCCAACAAGGTTCTAGTAATGAAGTCTCGGTAAGCACTTGAAGGGTTGAAGAATGAAAAGAAATGAATGTGAAAGGGTGAAAAGAAATAGCCTCCAATAATTCAACCTTAGGGCGTGAACCGGGTTCAATACATATGCTACGGTGTTTACTAAGGTATATGGTATTGAAGACAAGACGTCATGGACCCAAAGGACGACCGCACTAAACTTCCCAAGCTACTCAAGTTCCTCTTAAAAGGGCTTGTTTCATTCTCACGGGAACCGACATAAACTATCGACTTTCTCTTAGAGATTGCCGATATTGAAGAGGAGACCCTCTCCTAGTCTCCCAGATAGGAACCAAATGTGCACTTTTGAGTCTAGAGCCAAGAGATCATCCACAATATCTCATTAGGACACTAAATTCTTGAAGACTTATTGTTTCACACAATGTGGAAAGTAAGTATATATTAAGAGTCCTAGGCATTATCCTTGTGGTATTGCCAGAACATCCAAGTGATATGTAAAAATATTCACAATGAAGATGGAAATCCTTCTAGAGCCAACATCAAACAAGCTCTTGGTGGGTGACATATAAGATCTTCTCGTATGTTAGGAATTAGAAAATTCATCGTTAAAGAGTCGGTCACCTCAAGTATAAGCATTCAATAGAAAGCTCGTAGTCGTAGTTATGTTATGTTGTAAGTAGTTTGTTAAGTAACACCGTGGAGGACTGGACGGGTCTTTACCCACCGTATGCCCGATCCACACCCGTAGGTGGCGCTTATTTGTAACACTATAAATACCCTCTACCTCTCAAGGTAGAGGGTTGGAGCTGAATACAATTTTTCTTTGTTTCACATAGTTCCCAACTCTTCTATTTCTCTCTAAACTATTGTGAATGCCCCATATGTTTTGATATGATGTGTTAGTGAAATCCAATAAGTTACAATTGGTATCAAGAGCCATGGTTTGATCACTCATCTTTCATGCTCTTTGTTTTGGTGGATTTCATAAGGTTTTTGGGGTATTAAGGGTTTAGGAGAGTTTGATTCATTTGGACAAATTCTAGTGTTAAAGTTTGAATTTTGCTTGTACTTTTGTGCTTAGAATCATCATATGTGTTTATGTTTTGAATTGGAAGGCTTAAATCATTGTGGTTTGGTTGTTCTTGATTGATAAAGTGGTTATTTGTAAACTTAGGACGAAGCGAGTTGAGTCTCGGACTTGTTTTTCTTCAAAGCGAGTTGCTTTGTTTCTGTATGCGAGTTAGTATATGCGACTTGGCTATTTAGCGAGTTGATTTTCATGCGACTTGGGTTCTGCGAGTTGTTTCCTTGCGACTTGAGTTCTAAAGCGACTTGTTTCATTGCTTAGTTGTGTGTCTTGTGAGTTGTTACTAAAGTGAGTTGGCTATTTAGCGACTTGTTCCATTAAGCGTGTTGACAGTGTCATGAGTTGATGCTAATGCGACTTGGCTATTGCGAGTTGATTCCTTGCGAGTTGTCTCCTTGAGCGAGTTGGTTGTTTAGCGAGTTGATAACTAAGCGAGTTGTGTGTTTTGCTACTTTTCTATTTCAGCTTGTTACTTCTTCGTGTTACATTCTTACGGTTGTTATTTTGGTTTAGTAAAACTCGTGAAAGAATCAATTTACCGGTTTAATCAAAGAATAGTAAAATCCCGCAGTAACTTGTAATCATGGCAAACATCGCCCTACTATTTCTTCAAGAGTCGAGGACGCTCACGGCAGGTCGATACACGCCCACCTATGCTCGATGTAATCGATTATGACTCTTGGGCACAACCAATCCGATTGTAGTGTTTGGGAAAAGAAAATGGAGTCAACATTCTCAAGTCAATCGACGAAGGACCTAATCGATTGAGACTACTAGAGACTTAATTGATACAACCGCAGATGGAACAATGATCTATGGAATAGATGCACTAAAGACATATGATGAGATCGATGATAAGGAGAAAATAGATTCGATGTCGATATCGTGGCTTCTAACATCGTATTTCAAGGTCTTCCAAAAGATATTTACAAGCTAATCAATTACAACACCGAAGCCAAGTTAGTGTGGGATAATGTCAAGATGCTTCGTCTGGGTTCGAATTAACTATGGAAGATGAGAATCACAACTCTATGATGAGTTTGAGCACTTCAAGATGAAACCGAGATGAGAGTGTCTATGAGTATTACGTGAGATTCCACAAGCTTGTCAATGACATGAGGAACATCGAATGACCATGCCAAACATTCATTTGAACTCTAAATTTGTGAACAACATGAACTCGAATGGCACAAGTTTGTCACTTATGTGAAGCTAACCAAAAGATTGAAGAATACAAACTATGAGCAACTCTATGCATTCCTTCTTCGAATGAGAGACATGCTATGTTTGAAAAAGGATTCTTAATCGATTCGAAACCCACTGTGGAGAGACAAGTTCATCGAATGATTCAACCGCTCGCTACTCAAACATTGGAATCACAACTAAAGCCTCACAAGTCATACCCATGGGTAATGGTAATCACAAACTCATTCCCGATCCAATATTCAAACAAGCCGATGCCGATGCACACGTGGAAACTTCATTAATTAACGGCTCTCATGATCAACAAAACATGAACTCTCTCCACACACCAACAACAACCTCGTAATCGCATCTAATCCACACAATCAAGCCATCGCTGTGAGCCGGAAGGTTATGGTACAACCTATTCAAGAAAGACAGTATGAACAAAGAAGAAGTGGAGTTGGTAGAGGTTTTGCCGCAAATCATAATAGGGAAGGAATGGAAATCAAGGACAAGTAAAGCCGATCAAGTGTTACAACTGTGGAGGTAAGGGACACATTGCAAGGAACTCGCACATCGCCAAAACGCCTCGTAATGCGTAGTACTTGAGGATAAGATGTTGCTTGTGCAAGCTCGTGATAATGGTGCAGCTTTGGATGAAGAGGAGTTATTGTTTCGGTCGAGGAAATGCTAAGACATATGATGCAGATGTGGATGAGCAACCAATTCAGGAGATAGGCCATAATCATCGAATGCCTTTCAAGTCGCTGGTTGTGATGCTTACGACTGACGTTGATGATGAACCCATCGCACAAATCATTTTCATGGCTAGCATTTCTCCAATGGTCTCTCCTAAAGTCTCTTCATCACCACAAGTCGGTCCATCCAAAGACAAAATCATTTCGAGGTACTTAAACTATACGATGAAGTTGATGAGCAAAGATACATGATGAAGTATGTTAATACAAATAAGCCGTAAAAACGTTTATTTATATTTTACGATCTTCTAATGTTTTGTCGATAACAAAAGTAAAATCATATTAACGAAACAAATAAAATACGTAAATGGTTTGAACAAATAGTTTTCTAACACACTTACGTTTTCACATAAAACACTATAACAAGATTAAGTGATTTTATATTTTAGATACACATGTACAACAACTAGTGTTTACATATTGGGTTAGTACATACTTATATTAAGTACACTAAATGGGTAAAAACAAGTATATACTAAAATGGGTAAAAGCAAGTATATACTAAATAGATAAAACTAGCAAATGGTTTTTGACCCATAACCCATGGTTTTATATATACCACTTACACAAGTTCAATGTATCCTTAAGGTACATTGTATCTAGATTGAAAACCATGGATCAACCCATAACCCATGACCCATGACCCATAACCCAAAATACCCATGGGCAAAGAGGAGCGGACCACGGATCCCTAGCTTTGTGCTAGCCGGATCCCAAGTGGAAGGATCCGTGGGATCCGGGAAAATGAGGTTTTCCTCTATAAATAGTGAGCCATTTCTTCATTAATTCTCACCCTCTCCAACATACTTTCTCCCCGAGTTAAATTCACTAACCATAGATCCAAGAGATCTATGTTTGTAGTTTTGTTTTTATGTGATCTTTAGGTTCCTCTTAAAGGGAAGATCACAACCTTTGAAGTCGAGCAAGCTCAAGTCCATGAGTTGCCAAGCTTCCTCATCATCAAGGCTATTGAAGTCCTTTTGTTGATGATCCCTTTCTTTCTTCAAAGAAGCATAGTGTTAAAGACATTAGTGAAAGATGTCTCAAGTGTCAAGACGAAGATAATAGTGAAAGGTATCTATCGTCTATAGGATAAGCACTGGTGGTAGGTGCTTAGAAGTCAAGACAAGAAGCATTAGTGAAAGGTGCTTAGAAGTGAAGACACAAGACATTAGTGAAAGGTGTGTGTAGATCTAATCAAAGACACTAGTGAAAGGTGTCTTGTAGATCTAATCAAAGGCATTAGTGAAAGATGCCTTAGATGTACATTCGATATGGTGTGTTTCGATGTACTAGATAGACTAGCATTAGATCCAAGGATATTGATGTCCTTGATGATGTTGTAAAGGAGTAGATCTCCTTTGGGATTAGTCGTTGGTGTAGTGTGGTAGTAGTTCCTCCATTGCAATGGAACTAGGTGCTTAGCCTAGTACCCAATAAAGGGTAGGCGACGTTGTGAAGGTGTAGTTCACCTAAGGTGTGAAAGAACCGGTGGTTAGCCTAGCATCGATAAAGGGTAGGCGACGTTGTGTTAGGTGTGGTTCGCCTTGGTGTGAAAGAACTCGGTATTTAGCTTTGTACCGAAAAGATTAAGCGACATTGTGAAGGCTTCTCCGCCATAAGGAGATTGGTGTAGTGATTACAAACTCTCGAGTAGGTGACTCGGGGAGTGGAGTAGGGCAAGGAAGGTGTCCTTGTAGCCGAACCACTATAAATACTGCTGTGGTTTTATGCTTCTTACTCTTATCTTTTCATTACATATCTTTATATGCTTGTTTATCAACATCCAACACACACAACCAAATAGATTGACATAAGTCGATCTAAATAGTTTAAAAGGAAGTTTTAATTGGTAAAACTATTCAACCCCCTTCTAGTTTTCCACAAAGTACAATCAATCAGTAATTATTGAGTCGATATTGAAAATATGGGCAATGTCGATGTTGTCCCATATGATCAATATGTGAAACAAAGTGAAAGTGAGATTGTACCATGTGATGTATCTTATGTAGTCAATGATGACTATGCTTTTGAAGAATACATCGCATGTACCCTTGATGAGTCTCGTTATCTTTGAACTTAATGCTTATAAAGAACATGTTGCTATTTATGAACAACGAGCTAAGTTTGAGTTAACCACTGTGAGCAGGAGATGGATGACCAAATGCGCATAACTATTAGACAAAGTAAGTTTAGAGAAGAAGTATTAAAACAAGAGTTAAACTCCTTACAAGAAAAGCTTTCTAAAACTGCTAAGCAAAACAAGAACTTCAAGAAAATGTTAAAATGCTTAAGCAAGAATTTCGTATAAGGAATCAAAACTTTGAATGATTTTTCTAATCTAAAACCTTGAAAACAAGCTTGAAAATAAGTTGTATGATAAGGAAATACCATTCAAACCGCCACTTAATCACTAAGCACGTAGTTTTAAGTGATAAGCATAATACTCCCTTGTTGAGGAACTAAACCAGAGGTCATTAAAAGGCTAAAAGTGCTCATAAGGTAATCTATGATGGTAATGAAATCCTTAAGCCTAGACAGACACCTAGTTGCGCTGAGTGCATCGAGAAGATAGAAAATTAGATGATGCATCTAGGAGAAATGAATAAGAAGCTAGATGATCCGAATGTAAAAAGAATCACATAATGATCAAACCCCATGATTACTAGAAGGAAAACTGGATCTCCTTAAACAAATTTAAGCCTCAAACGTTGTTAACACCGAACAAGTCAACTGGAAGAGGGACTTAGATAAGAAAAAGTCGAAAATCTTGTTGAAACAAACCTCCCTTAGGAAAATGCTCTGCAATGATCGTGTATCCTCCAAATACACCAATGCATTTAGTTCCTAGAACTATTGCCACTAAGAGCAAGACCTTAATCATCAATATGTTATTTTTCAATTATTTGTCGATTTTGAGAAAACTTGTAAGAAAAGGATCACACCCATCGATTATCAAGGGAAATAGGTTTTGAGCAAACAAAAGAATGCTATCTAACCGAGGTCATGCCTTTCTTTAAACAACTAAAAGATCAATTTGAGAGTCTTAAAAGGGATAGATTCGTATATTAAAGGAATGGAAAAGGAATTTGATGCAATGATAGTTGAGGTTAGTGACTATGAGTGAGCACTAAAATATAATGAGATTGAGAGGAAGAACTTGCATACATTGAATGAGACTCTTATTTCGAATGTATTATTCAAGATGTGTTTTACATCGCTATTTAATTGTTCCATTAATGCTTCTCGATTTCATGAATTATCATTGTTCGAAAGTCTCCCATGATCGTGTCATTGATCTTGAAAAAATAATTCTAAACCGCATGATAAAGTTGAACAGATGATCATGATAACTCGGTAAAATAGTTTTCTAAATTAGAAGTTGAGCATCCGGCTTTGCATTTAAAATATCAACATCCGAAGAAAATGTTAAAGCCTCAAATATCAAGACATCTTTGGATGTTCCCGAATTTGATGCGCTTTTGAAATTAGCAAACGTGATGAAGCAGATTCGAGCTCATTGTAACACGATCGAAGTTGAAAGCCCAAATTCTCAATTAAAGGGTGAAATGAACAATGTGATCTGCTCCCAAATGCCTCCTCCTTTAGATTCTCGGAATTCTCAAAATTTTATATTCAAAACTAGGTCAATGCTTTACAAAAGGAAAATGAGAGTTTTCTAGAAGAAAATGAAAAGGTTAAACGTCACTTCAATGAGTTATTTGAGTCAATAAAAGTCACTCGTAATAAAAATAATGAACAAATAACTTCACGTAAAAGGAAATCGAGAATCAAGAGTCGTGTAAAAGGGAAAATGCCAATGACCAATGGGGAGAATGGTGCATCAAAGGTGCATGGTTGTAATAAATATGCTTTGTCTCGTGAAATATGTTCCTCCTCACCTTAGGAATAACAAACTTGCCATGCAAACATATTTCTCTTACCTTAAGGATAGTCTAGAATGTCTCGTGAGATTGTAGAAGAGGATAAGTTAGAGAAACCACTTGATAATGCAATTGGTCATGCATGCTTATATGCCAAACGATCTCAAGAACTTCTAGAATGCTTAATTACAATATGCCCTAAATCCTTAGGTGAGCAAGTCAATCCTTTGATTCCTTGTTCTATGCCTAGTGCCAAGTATGAAATTCATTCTATGCCCAATGTCATGAATATGAACTTTAGTGTGCCTTTAAGAAGTTCAGATCTCAACACCTCTAGTGTTAAGAAAGTGAACTTCAGTGTGCCTCCAAGTAGTTCTACTCCCAGCACATCTAAACAGGAAATGCAAAAAGTAGCAAAACCAACTAATGTTCCCATTCCATCTACAGGAGGAATCAGTGACATTAAAGCGAGCATGTCGAGTCTCAAGACAATACAAAGAATGATAGGACCTCGCAAGCTAAGAATGTGCATCGGAAAGAGTAGAAGACCAACCTAGGAACTTTAAGTTTGAGTCGAATAAAACGAATCGTGTTGATTCTAGTATTAGCCATAGGCGTATTATAATTAATTCAATTCGATACTATTTGCAAACCTTGTAATGATGTCGCTTGAATTACTACTATTCATGAATGTGTGTGAATGCTTTGTTTAATGTCACAAATCCCAGCTAATATTGTTAATGCAAAATATCATGCTAAGAAGGCAAAAGGCAAAGCCGAAAGAAAGTTAGAAAACAAAGGAAGCCCATAGGAAGAACATTTAGCAAGATAGGTTATCGGTGGATACCGCTGGCCATAAGGTTAATCAAACAATGCCCACTAGAGAATGGATGCTCATCGTAGAAATATTCCTAAGAAGTGAATATACTTTGAATAGGGCAAATACGGACACTAGTATCGCATCTATTCATAATGATTCCATTGCTTCTATTTCGATATGGATGTTTCTATTTCGATGTGGTGTTCCAATCATCGTTATTAACCAAATGGAACCCATTCTTGCATGGGGATCCCAATTATCCGCTTATCCATTCTTGTCTCGTGTTCAACAGTAGATCGCTCAAATCGCTTTGTGGTACCGGACTCAGCTGCTCCAAGCATATGATGGAGACCGTCATGCTCATGAACTTCGTGAGTAAATTCATCGATGCTTAGATTCGGGAACGACCATTTTGGAGCTATTATGGGTTATGGAGATTATGTGGTTGGTAAAAGTGTGATTTGTGGTATATTATGTGGAAGGTCTTGGTCACAACTGCTCTCTCGTTGGTCAATTCGTGATTCGGATCTAGAAGTGGCTTTTAGAAAACATTCTTGTTTCGTTAGAGAACTTGATGGTGTAGAATTATTAAGAGGTACTCGAGGTTCAAACCTATACACCATCTCTATCGACGACATGATGAAGTCCCTCCAACTCGCTTTCGTCAAAGGCTTCTAAAACAAAGTCTTGGTTATGGCATCGCTGCCTCAATCATTTGAACTTTGGTACCATAAACAACCTTTCCGTAAAGGATCTTGTCGAGGTTTACCCATTAAAATATGAAAAGATCATCTTGCTCACCTTGCCAATTGGGAAAAAGCACGAAATATGCCCACAAACCAAAACCCACAAACTCAGAATGGAAGTTCTTCATACCCTTCATATAGATCCGTAAGGACCAATGAGAGTGCAAACGATAAATGGGAAGAAATACATTCTAGTAGTTGTTGATGACTACTCGATTTACTTGGGTAAAGTTTTAAGGACAAAGGATGAAACTCCGATGTCATAATCAAACTAATCAAACAACTTGTGTTCGACTCAACAATACAAATGTAATTGTTCGAGCAGACAATGGCATGAGTTTGTTAACAAAGACTTAATTCAGCTTTTATGAAAGTGTTGAATCACCATCAAAGAAGTGTTTCACTAACTCCTCAATGTAACGGTGTAGTTGAAAGATTAAATCGAACTCTTGTAGAAGCCACAAGAACAATGCTTATTTATTTAAAGGTTCCAATGTTTCTATGGGTCAAGCCATTGCCACCGCTTGCTACACCCAAAATCGCTCCCTTATTCATATCTCTCATGGAAAACTCCATATGAACTTATTCATAAATGAAAACCCGATCTCTCCTACCTTGTGTTTGGTGCCTTGTGTTATCCAACGAATGATGGTCAAGACTTAGGAAAATTAAGAGCAAAGGCAGATATTGGAGTTTTTGTTGGTTATGCACCAAACAAGAAGGGTTACATAATCTACAACAAAAGAACCCGAAATATCATGGAAACAATTCACGTTACGCTCAATGAGTCGACCGGTCATATGGCTCCCGGACAATCCAGCTCGACCCGCACTTCAAAAACAATTCCATTGGTTCATCCCTTGTACCAAATCCTCTCCAAAGAACTCCATATGTACCTTGATCCGATGTTTGATGAACACTATGAGCCAAGTGCTAATGAACATCAATTCCCACAACAGAGGCCGCTCATATCCCCGTGAATGAAGTCAATCCTTTAGTCTTAATATCACTAAGTCAAGAAGCTGCCGATCACTGTCTCATCAACAAATCATCAATCTTCAAATGTACATCATGGAACTGCTTCGCATCAATGATGAAGTTAATCCTTTGCTACTCGAAGATGCTCCATTTGAAAACGATTTGCTCTCGAATCATCATCGAACCATCTTCTTCGGAGACATCGACTCGCTACTTCAGTCCCTCAACAATGTACCACATGAACACCTTAGAAAATGGACTCACGATCATCCATTAGACAACATCATCGAAATCCTCTCGTCCAAGATCCACACGGAAACAACTGCTCATCGATGCCTTATGGTGGTTCTTTAACTCCGCACTCTTAAAGATCGAACCTAAAGATGTTAAAACTTCTATGAATGAAGACATGATGGTTCAATGCCATGCAAGATGAAATTCATGAGTTTGATCGATTAGATGTATGGAATTAGTACCACCCATATTGTGCTATGATCATTGCTCTTAAGTGGATCTTCAAAGTGAAGCTTGATGAGCATGGCGATGTTTTGAAAAATAAGGCTAGGTTAGTGGCTAAAGGTTATCGCCAAGAAGAAGGATAGACTTTGAGGAATATTTTGCTCCGCTTGTTCGACGAGGCGATCAAAATCTTCTTGGCTAATGTCGCTAGCAAGAACATGGTTGTTTATCGATGGACGTGAAAACCGCATTTAACGGAGATCTTAAAGAGGTCGCTCACGCCACCAACCCGAAGGCTTTGTGAATCCAGAGCATCCTACTCACATTTATCATTTGAAGAAGGCTCAGACGGTCTAAAGCAAGCTTCAGGGCATGGTATGATACACTATCAAAGTTTCTTCTATCTACCGGATTCAAGAAAGGAGCATTGATCCTACATTGTTCACCGTGAAAGTCGTGCAAACATTTAATTCACGCTCAAATTTATTTTGATGATATCATCTTTGCCTCGATCGACCCCAATGAGTGTGACTGCTTTTCAAAAGAAATGGGTTCTAAATTTTAAATGTCAATGATGGGACAAATATCATTTTTCTGGGATTACAAATTTCACAAAGTCCCGAGGCATTTTTTAAATCAATCTAAATATGCAAATGAGATTTTAAAGAAATTTGGATTTGATTCTAGTGACCCCGTTGACACTCCCATGATCGAACGTAATAAACTAGATGAGGACCACTCTGTGGATCAAGGTAGACCAAACGAAATATCGAGTATGATTGGATCCTGATGTACTCACAACTAGTAGACCGTGCATCCTGCTCGATGTGTGCATGTGTGCTAGATATCGCCTAAGCCTCACCAAAAGCACCTTGAAGCGGTTAAACGGGTTTTTCGGTATTCCAAGGAACCATCAATATGGGACTATGGTACCCAAGGACACCGTATGTCACTAACCGCCTATGCGTATGCCGATCATGCAAAGTTGTCAAGATACACGTCAAGTACGCCCGAGGTGCTCGGTTTTTGGGTGATAAGCTTGTGAGTTGGTCTTCAAAGAAGCAAATGAGTACTTCTATTTCTCTAAAGAGGTGAATACATAGCCATGTCATCTTGTTGTGCTCAAATCCTATGGATGAGATCCAAATTATCTCGACTATGGCTTTGAATTCAACAAAATCCTCTCAGATGTGATAATAAAATTGCTATTGCTCTCATGCAACAACTTTCAACACTCAAGAGCAAAGCATATCGACACTCGACATCATTTCATCCGGGAACAAGTGGAAAAAGGTGTGGTGGAACTCTATTTTGTGAGGATGAATACCGCTAGCGAGACATCTTCACTAAAGCTCTTCCTAGAGAACGTTTTGAGTTTATCCTTCCACGCCTTGGTCTAAAGAGTTTACAACCGAAACACTAAGCGCCTTCAAGAGGAGGACGAGGAGTAAAGGTCTTTATTCATCTATTCCTTGTATATATTTATTCAAAAGCAAAATACAAAATTACAAAATTACAAAACCTCCAAAAGAAAATAGAAAATATAAAACTTTCAAAAATCCCTAAAATTTGAAAAATCGTGAAAAATTCTCAAAAAAAAAAAAAAAAAAAAAAAAGAAACGGACTCTATTTTTGAAAATCATCTTAACTTAACAGCTGTCATAATATCTATCTCTCAATCAACAACTTATGTCATTGATCGAGGGGAGAATGATTTTCAATTAAATTAAAAGTGTATTTTTCAAACAATGATACCGCATCGTGGTTATCATTAAGTTTTCAAAAGATATTCAAGCATGTTTAATCTTTGAGTCTAAAGTCTCAAAATTCGATCCTTATCGCTAAACAGCTTCTCAAGATCAAGTCACAATTCTACTTAAAAGTTTTCAAATTCAATTTAATTTACAGAGATCACAATTCTCAAATGACTTGATAACTGTGATCGAGGGAGAATTTGTGATTTAAATTGGAGTTAATCGATAATTCGATAAATGGTTTTATAAGGATGTATAAGCTCTCCTCCCGCATGTGATAAACGATTTCAAATTTTCCATGCACATGTTGAGGGGAGAATCGCTTTAAACCTTAAATTATTGAAACGTGATTGAATTATCTCTATGTGCAGGTGTTCCTTCTAATATGTGCAAAACTCTTTCAAACTGGAGGTCGATCACAAGAAATACCAAGTCTAAACAGACTTAAACCGCCTTTATACAAATGCAATGAAGATCGAGAATATGTGGGATTCCGGTCGTTAAGTCCCACGGAGACCAATGGTATGCAAACACCGATTCAGACGATAATGATCACTAATGATAGCGATCGAAAGGATTTGGATCAATATTACACTACCGAAAAGATTATAAATAAAAGCTTACTTAAATGCAAATTAAAAGAAATAAAAGATAAAATCTATTAAATAAACGCTATCACTATTTTTAAAGTGATGAACGTTTAAAACCTAAAATTTAAAACTTACGTTTAAATAAAAATAACGTAAACGTACAAAATAAAAAGTAAAACTTACACAATATAAATCCTAAAAATATGAAAAATACATTTTTATAATCCTAATGATATAAGAAAATTATTAGAAAAAGAAAATTATTTTTATAACTAATTAATTAATTATTATTAATTAAAAACTAATTTAAACTATTTAATAATACTCTAAAATAAAAGAAAATATGAAATAAGACTAGAAAAATAAAATTAAGATTTAGAAAAATCTAAAATATGATAAAATAATTTTAAAACTTAAAATATATTTTTAGACTTTTATATATTTATTACTAATTTAAAACTATTTAAAACTAATTAAATTACTAAAATACCAAATAAAAGGAGAAAATAGAAAAATACTTTTTAAGCTTTTTACATTTATCTAAACTTAAGAAAAATGAAAAATTATTTTTTTTGAAGTTTTTCTTAATTATTTGTATTAATTGCTATTTAAAAGTGCTTAAAAACTAATTTAAATTAAGAAAAATAGCAAATGAACTTGGAAAAATCTGAAAATTGCAAGAAAAGTCTAAAATGATATTAGGAAGCTGGGAAAAATAGAAAAACCAGGTCTTGTGTGCAAGATATTGAAACTGATGTAGCTAGTGCTTATAAATAAGCACTTTAATAAGCCAAATGGAGTCCAAAAGCTACCAAACCAAAGGAGAAGCTCTAATATGCTAAAGTAACAGAAATGCAACAAGAATAAACTATCCTAATCCTCTAAATCACAAGTTGCTAAGATTTGAGACTTGAGATTATAAGCACAAAACAGTGACCTGGCTACTCTACCACCAAATAAGCAACCAAATAAGCTAGATACTAAAACATTAAGGGGACCTAAAGGTGACCTGGGTGACTAGCTAAATCCCAAACTTCAGATTTGGACAAGCTCAAATGATCCCCAGGCACCACCAGAAGAATCGAGAAAAACTCAAGATAAGTCGAGTTTTGGCATGTGGCATTTAGAGCTTATCGAGAAGCATTTTGTAGCTTATACAAAAATCACAAAATTATACTAAAATAGATATAAGGAAATAGACCAGTAGGGCTTTTAAAAACAACAAGTATCACTTGATTTGACCAAGAAATGAGTCCATTAAAAATCTTTCCATTCTGGCTCAAAACTGAATTTTACAACTTTTTGACTTTTTGAAGAAACTGAAAAGTTGACTATTTCCAACTTTGATATGGTTTTATGGATTGCTTATGAACTTAATAGGTGTAATAAGCCTAATGCTAGCTTAATCTATGTATTTGGAACACAAGACAAGAATCTGCAATCCTCAAATTCCAACAGTGGCCTGTTAAGATGGAAAGCAAATGAAATTGACTTTTGAGCTTAAAAGGCTTAAGATATTGACCGATTTGAGTATATAGGAGATAAACAAACATGAAACAACTAGAGACACCCACCGTTTAGGCCTATGACAGAAAGTTAAGACAAAGAACCAAACACTCTTATAAACTCGCTATGCAATCTTAAACTAAAAATAAACCGAACCACTAAAGCCATTGATCCAACTGAGCTTATATGATCTAATTACAATTATTTAGACATATTAAAACTACAAATGATCACAGATATAAGAAAAGCATGAACCGCACTATGACTTTGAAATTTGGAAATGAGAAAGTACTAACCACTATCCAGCTTGGTGCCACAGCTAAACCAAACCCAAATACTACTCTAACCTACTCTAATACAACCCAAAGCAACCTTAGCATCACCATTTTCCATTTCGACCCAAGAATCATCACCATTGACTTTTGTTGACCAATTGAAAATTTTGAGTAAAATTTGATTAAGGGACTTTCGGGTGAATGATAACATAAAATAAACTTATTAAAGCTTAGATAAGACTTATACAAGCTTATAAGTCCAAGAAAACAACCAAGAATATCATTCAAATTTATAGAGATTTTTGAAAACCGCACAAACCGTAATTAAACCGAAACGGAAATTTGTTTTTAATAAAGATTCACATACACTTAATTATGCTTAAACAAGAGCTAGAAGCTTAAAAGTACACTACAAACCCGAAATTATTAAACGACATAAAGCTAAACTACTCTACACTACTTGGCTTCTCATCTCTTCTCTTCTTGCCTTTTATACCCAAATGTGCTTCCACTTGTACTCGTAATAGATCCCACTTTCTTTTGTAGCCATTGACGAGTAAAAGTGATCATGGCCGCTTAAATGGATTTTAAGGAAATGGTTATATGGGCTTGGTGAGTTGAGTGCAAAGGTGATGAAGCATTTAATGATTCTTGAGTTGTGATGAGGTGAGGGATGCGGGAAGAAAAGCAGGAGGGGCATGGAGTGATTTCGGGGATGGTGGAGAAACAATGAGAGGTAGACTTTCATGGAAAAGGTGTTTGTTTGACCAAGCATTGACCGTGTTATTAATAGAAGGGTCCAAAATGCTTTGTGACAGGGGTCACAAATAAGCAAGGGTCCAAAAGGTGTATTAAAGGTTTTAAATGATAAGGACCTAAAGTGTAAATCCCGAAAGTTCAAGGACCTAGGTGCCAATCTTGCAAAGTTTCTTCCAAGGACTAAAAGTGACAACCTTCAAAAGTATAAGGACTAAACCGCCATTTTGCAATTTTCAGGGCTATTTCGCCAAATTTCAAACTCAAGGACCATTTTGTAATTTTCTCAAACTTTTGATATTTTTCACCAAAGGAC
Organism: Chrysanthemum lavandulifolium; assembly: GCA_022545495.1. Lineage (NCBI taxonomy): Eukaryota > Viridiplantae > Streptophyta > Magnoliopsida > Asterales > Asteraceae > Chrysanthemum > Chrysanthemum lavandulifolium. Next base: position 247,447,274 of record CM040241.1, on the reverse strand, counting down.
TAAATTTGACAACTTATGATTTTAAAAGGACCTTGGTGATTTATCTTTTGAATTTTTGGCTCGTGGACTATTTTTGACAATTTTTGAAACTGGGGACTAAACCGCAATTTTGCAAATTTGATATGTTTTTCATCCGATTTTGATATTTTGTATTTAAAACACATAAAACACCGATTTGTGATATTTTGATCATTTTGATGTGTTTCGAGTGTTTTCAGATGATTTTGCAGTTTATTTTGTACACAAATGATGAGTATTTAGACACTCATCAGAGGCACATATTGAGGGGGAGCAAACTTTTGAAAACCTCATCCTTCCTCAAAATGTTTTATCTAAAGTAAATTGATTGGGAAGTGATGATGATCATTTTAGAAAATGTTAATCAAAAGATTGGACATGTCATTCTTAATCTAACGATTTCAAAGATCTCATGCCTCCATATGCTAAAACAATTTCTGAATTATATGCAAATGTTGAGGGGGAGCATTTCTAAAATTATCAAACAATTGAGATACAAAATGCTTTGATTTTATATCACAAGTATCTTGATTGATTTTCAAATGGTTTTCAATTGGTTTCAAGGCGGAAGAACTATACCAAAAGACCGACCAATCCTACTTTATGCATGGTGATATAAGGATGATAAGGTTAGGTTATGGACCCATGATCCGCCAGAACCGGAGGGATCTACCCAGGGACAATCCACTAGTTAGTGTAGAAGTCCTTAGGTATGATGATAAAAGGAGAAAATGAGATTTGGGAAAGAGCGGATCGAGACAGAGCTAGTAATCGAATAAACCCAACAAGGTTCTAGTTATGAAGTCTCAGAAGCAATCAAGGGGTTGAAGAATGAAAAGAAATGAATGAGAAAAGGTGAAAAGAAATGGCCCTCCTATAATTCAACCTTAGGGCAATAACCGGGTTCAATACATATTCTACCGGTGGTTACCAAGGTAACGCCGGTATTGAAGACAAGACGTCATGGACCTAGTGACACACCGCACTAAACTTCCCAAGCTACTCAAGTTCCTCTTAAAGGGTTTGTTTCATTCTCACGGAAACCTACATAATCTATCGACTTTCTCTTAGAGATTGTTGATATCAAGAAGGAGACCCTCTCCTAGTCTCCCAAGACAGAACCAAATGTGCACAAATTGAGTCTAGAGCCACGAGATCATCAATAAATCTCTTTAGGACACTTTCAATGAAGACTCTCTGCTTCACACAATGTGGAAAGAGAGATTATATCTTATGAGTCCTACGATTATCCTTGTGGTATTGCTGTAACATCCGAGTGATATGTAAAATATTCACAATGAAGATGGAAAGCCTTTGAGCCAACATCAAATAAGCTCCCGGTAGGTGACATGTGAGATCTTTTCAAAAGATCAACCATGTGACAACCGAATGTAAACAATGGAATGATTCAATCTTTTGAATCAATCTTGGTTCATGTTATGGATTGACTGACACCTTTGAAAACCGATCGTTGTGCTTAAAAACTCCTTTCTTTAGCACATTGATTGTGTACAAATTTCTCAAAATAAAAGGTGTTTATGATTGATAATTGATTTTCATTAAAACCTTCGTTGTATTGCAAAACAATTTATAATTGAGCGATACACCATTTTTTTAAACCTCTTTTCATCAATCGGTGAACCTCAATTGCGGGTTCACTCAACCCGTGTTGTCTTCTTTGAGACGCTCCGGATTGAGAACAACTAGAGTACCGCGAAACCCCGTCAAGGAAATTCTTCGAATTTTACCCGATCACAGCAAGATTTGCATCGATCAACGGGAACCGTGGGCGTGTACCTCAATTCAACGAAGTGATCAAAGACACTCGCATGCTTATTGCTAATCAGTATGTGTGTACGCCCGACATTTGCAATGATCGTAATGAAGCGGTCAATCCATAGCCGCATGCTCACACAACACATTCATTTCCAAAGAAATCATGATTAGTGCATCAATGACTCGATATTTCACTCCATGCTTCGCTACGCTACTACCAATATCATGAATCAACTAAAGCTTCCGCTACTCGATAAGAAGAAATCGTGATCCGTAATGTGAGCATGTCGGTCCAAAAGTCACAACATCACATAATACCAACATCACAAAGGAAGAGTCGAGATCTAATATGGTCGATGATCTCAAAGCGTGCTCAACAATCATTCTCACGTGGATCGCTTAATGACCTCCACTTGGAATTCCCTAACATGCAATAATGAAGAATCAAAGACTACGAGCTAACGAGCAAAGGACTTAATCAAGAATCCTAGAACAATCTAATGTAATATTTGTTTGTATTTATTGTAATTGGTGACCTCCTTGGGGAGATTGTTAGAATTAGAAAATTCATCAAGTTAAAGAGTCGGTCACCTCAAGTATAAGCATTCAATAGAAAGCTCGTAGTCGAAGTTATGTTATGTTGTAACTAGTTTGTTAAGTAACACCGTGGAGGACGGACCGGTCTTTACCCACCGATGCCCCGATCCACACCCGTAGGTGGCGTTTATTTGTAAGACTATAAATACCTCTACCTCTCAAGGTAGGGTTCGAGCTTGAATACCATTTTTCTTTGTTTCACATAGTTCCCAACTCTCTTCCATTTCTCTCTAGAACTTTCTCTTTCTAAACTATTGTGAACGCCCATATGTTTTGATATGATGTGTTAGTGAAATCCAATAAGTTACATCTTAAGATCAAGCTTGTGACAACCGGATAGAAACGATAATATTCACCTTAAATCAACCTTGGTCCAGAATGGAATTGACGAATGCTTTTGAAAAACCGCTCGATGTGCAAATCTTCTTTACTCTAGCACGCCGAATGTGTACTCATGTTTTCAAACACAAAAGTATCTCCGATTGAAAAAATACTTTTGGAAAACCTTCATGTGCGAATCTCTTCTTTCTCTAGCACATCGAATGTGTACTCTTTTCAAATACAAAAGGTATTTTTGATTGAAAATTGATCTTTCTCATAAAACTTTCGTTGTATTGCAAAACTCTTTATCTTAAGCAATACGTGATTGTTTTTCAAATCATTTTTCATCAATCGCTGAATCTCAA
>CM040241.1:247422567-247444097 GCA_022545495.1 Chrysanthemum lavandulifolium | reverse complement strand
TCATTTGAAAGAGAGAAATGCTCTGTGTTTGGCAATAAAATAGCAAGTGTTAATAAGACTCTACAAGACATTCAACCCAAAAGCTTCAATGGATTGTGAGAAGATCAAAGAAGTATAAAGCGATAGATTGGCAACAATGGTTACGAGACCTCGTAATATTCATACACAATAAATGTTTATAATTGTGCCGCAAAATAATTCTGTAAGTGCAGCTGGTTGTTTTGGTTAATTTATACAGCAATATCAATGGGACAAGAAAGGGTGCAAAAGGAATTGTTGTACCAGTTTAATATTTGAATGATGACTGTGGTCGCAGAGGTGTCTTCAAATGGTTCTTTGAGTTTAAACCGCATTACATGATTAAAAAAATTAAGTGGATTTATCTGTACTATGGCTTTGTTTGATGGTATCCTCACATTTTCTATACATGGTATTCTCGTCATGTTTGAATGTACTACAATGAGACAAGTTACAAGTGTAAAGAGGACCCATGGTAACATTGCTATTAGTTTGTTTTTCATCCTTTCTTTCAAGTCATAAAGATGACCATCTCATGTAGTTTTGTCCGAGTTATTCACCATGACCGTAAACTAAAACCCCACTATGTTGCTTCGCTTGTGTGTCGACCAGAAACAAGAGTACAAGCAACCAATTCAATTCAAACACCTAAGACACTTGTAGCTTTGCAAGTTTTAGGAATCATACAACTGTTGAATCCTAATCGACTAAAAGTTAGTCGACTTAGGAATTAGGCGTGAACCTGCTTTGAATTGGTTAGATTAAGATTTATGCATATCAGAATCAATGGGGTGAGCGTGGCACGCTTTGGTTTTATAACAAAACAAACGCCTTGGGTTTGGGCCATATCTTGGATGACAAGTAAAAACCCAAACACTCTAGTCCCTTTTCGTGCTTTGCCCGCTCAAAGAAAGACATCAAGGCCCATGGTCATTTACTTTGACCCAAGTCCAGTGCAAAAGATAGTCATGGGTCGCTTAATGCACCCGTCAAGTAACATGTATAACGGTATGTATATTCAAGTATTATTACGCTCAACACGATACTGAGTGTTTATCGTGCGTGCGCCTCTACGCTCACACACTTCTAGTCACGACGCTGTTTATAATTCCCACAAACCAATAGCTCACTCTGGGAGTTGATGTGTCGAATGGCACACAAACTAACGATTTAAAACGCTTAGCAAACGCCTCACTCGCTTTTTAACTAAAAGTGTCCGAGAGAATAGTTTCGTAAAAGTTTCTCAAGATATGGTCATTCAATGTCTTGCTCTAATCATCCTTTGTTATAGATACCGTTAAACCATGGATTATGGATCTTAAATCATTCCATATAGTTTAACCATTTAGAATCTCGTTATAGAATTTAATTAGATATACCAAATGTAATCAAGTATCATCTTGCATTACCCTTTGGTTCGCCAACAATTATCTTATGAAACTGGAGAGGCACCATGGTATCTTTCTCACATATCGTTGGAGTAACAAATCCTTTATCGACTATAAGTGTTGTGGATGCTTACATCATTCCAAATATAGCTTTTATAACTACCTTGTTCATATAGCGTTTATGATACTTACAAAAAAATGATATCCACACATAATGTAACTTACTTGCATCTCAAGTCTAAGGATGAAGATAACAAACCATTTTCAATATTTTACTTATGACAAGGATCCAAAAGTAAATGTTTGAAAGTTGGGGAATCTAATATGCATCTCTAGTGAATACATATGAGTTTCATGGAACAATCCAAATTCTCGTTAGAATATAACCAACACTCACATTTTCCTTACATAACAATATTCCCATATTGTTAACCGACAATGGACATATTTAGAATAATAAAATCATTCAAGGATTAAACATGCAAATATAGGATAACAATTATTATATGAATGAATAACAAATACCAAGTATCTTTATTCATCATAAAGTAAAAATTGTCTATCAATCCCAATTATCCAAATACTAAACAGATATGCATGAAACTCATTTAGTAAGAACCCTAATGTTTCCAACATTCTCAACCTTTCTTTAAAAGAAAACTAAATAGTTATCCGAGTAACCCTTCCGAATGCTTATTTCAAATATCACATATAGCGAGTGATTTGAAATATAAGATGAGGTCTTATCTCATATTCTCATACTATTGCAAGAATTATAGTATGCAGATGTCGCCCTACCTTGCATGAGGTATTAGAAGTCAACGCATACTCGACAATCATCTTTACGCTTTCAAAAGTGTAAAGTATTCTCATTCATTAATGTGTAATGCAACAATGCTCTATGTTGAGCATAGCTAGTTAGCGATTTTCATAAATGATAAACTCCTACTACAACTAGTATTAATAATCCTCTAGCATCATTTGTACTTATACAACACTATGCTTTATAATTCGTGAAACATCTATATTAACAATAATCTAAAAACCTCTCAATTAGATATTGTTGTTGTCAACTCATTTTGTTCTTATACAAAAGCAACAACTAGTTTTATACACAATACAATATATACATGATAAACCCTTAGTTTAAAACACAAGGTTTCCATCCATGTAAATTATTCCAAGTGAAATATATCATTTTGAGATTTGCTCAAATGATATATTGCATTTGTGTCGACTTTTTTCCAGATTTGTTTATTCCGCATAAACATTTATTCCAACGTTGTTTGTTTTATTGCCTAAATTCCAAGTGAAGTTTCATTCAAGCTTAAGGATCAATATCTAGCTTAAATAGAATGATATCTTCAACATATAAATTTTAAGGAAAAACACATTGCTCCCACTCAATGTCGATGTACTCAAGAGTTATCTTAATTCAATTAGAATCATATTGTAATTAAATTCAAGATCTCGCTTTTATATGCATGATTCAATCCAAAAACATGGATTGCATAAATTTGTATACTACATAAAAATTATATAGATTAATAACCCTTTTGATTACACACCGTCCTCGCAAAAGGTAATCATAAAGAAAGAGTTATAAAATCTAATTGTCATATTCAACATACAAATCACATGTATGACAATTAAATATCTTTATATAATTAATGCATGTATAATATAAGAAAATTTAATCATAGTCAATTGCTTAAATATGATTAAAAACTTCTTATAAAATGTCAAACATTAATATGTATACAATTTTGTCCTTGTGAGTCTTTCTTCAAAAGAAACTCATTCCAACCTCATAGGTTAATCGTTAGGCTAAATAACAATCAATCACAAAACTTGATTTGCCTTTTAAGGACTGCAGATTGTCATTCATAGTTCTAAAATATTTATCGATTCAAGATGCGATAATGTATTTTAGTAGTTAGTTGATTTACAACAATCTTCTAACTCATATTCTCAAAGATTGATATAAAATATCACCAAGTGATGATGCATCCTTTCGGATTTATGAATGAGAGTAATCATTATACTTTGGTCGACATTTTCATGTTTAACCTTAGTATGACATTAATAAGTGGATTTTAGAAGGTTAAGTATTTTGTTCTCAAAACTTTGAGATATGTGTATACTCCCACTTACTTTTGTAAGTAGAGACAATTTCTAAATACTAAATATTTAAGCAACAATAAATTGTTCTTTATGGAGAACCACAAAATACATTTTAAGTTCTCATCTCAAGATTTGTTAATAAAATGCTTCATAAGATTTTAACAAATTGAAACTTAAATCAAGACATAATGGAATTCCTTCCAAAGAACTCAAATTAGTTTTTAAAGAAAACTCTAATTTAGTATCACTTTAATCAAAAGTTCTAGTAATGCTTTGTGTTTTGTCAAGCTAGGAAGAACACCCAAACTACAATCTTCAAGCTAGAAGTGTAGAAAATCAAAATCCAAAAGGGTTTATGATTCAACTGGTTTGAGTGGTAAACCTCAAATCCCTAATGAATTAGGGTTTTCGGCTATGGGTTGTCTTGAATACCTTCTAGGTTTGAACTATATCGAGTGTATCCATGACACACGCAATTTATAACCTTGATATGTTTTGGAGGTAGAGCAATTAAATCTATCGTGAACCAAACAATATGAATAAGGTTTGATCTAACATATTAGACATACCATAATGATGGTGGTATCCTATGAGTTATTAGAATTGTGAAACTATATCGTAATTCTATAGATAACTTAATTCTCTTTGGACCAAATACTTGTCAATTAGGTCAAGCCAAATTGCATATAAAGTATTTACTAACCAAGTGCATACTATAATGTATATTAATTGAATAATACAAGAACCTTATGTTCACGTGTTCATAAGAAGTCGAATGTTTCAAGTATTATATGTTCATGTGTTTACAAGAAAACGTAACATGTCAATAATACATTATAAGTCTTTGAATAATAACTATAAGACATAACAATTTTACTATATATACTTTATGTTATAAGTCATTGATTAATTCAAAGACTTTATAATTATGTCTTAACATGTAAGCATAATTATACTTAACAAAAGTAATCATGGACACAAACTCATGAGTTCTATAGTAATTTCAAGTTAATTTTATACTCGTAATTATGATCATTATCATATAACCATAATTATGTTGACTAAAACATGTAGTCTAATGTTGAAGTATCTATACTCAATATCATGACATTTGAATGTAGTAGGGCAACAAACATCTAGCGTGTTCAAGTCCTAGTAGAATCATTATTAGAATGTAGTAGGCAATAAACATCTCATGTGTTTAAGTCCTAGTAGAATTTTTATTTACATGTAGTAGGGCATTAAACATCTAACGTGTTTAAGTCCTAGTAGAATTATTAGTTTCCTTTACCTGCGGTCAAGAGATACCAATAATATTGTTGTTCCTTGCATACACTTTGAGATTTCTCCCACTTGTGTAAGGTACAACATCATATTATAAAAACAACAACACGCGATTGATTGTTCAAACAATATGATAATGTCATATATATCATAAGTAGTTTTAGAACCATAACTGTAATAAGGAATTGTGAATTATTATTCTATAGATAATGTTTCGTGAAGCGACAATGAGAAGGCAACGTGTTATCTTATAAAATAAAATGCAATTTTCCTTTAAGCAATGGTTGTTCATATTTGAAAGTAATGGATTATTTCAAAGCTAGTTTGAAATGATACGGGTGGCTAACAGAAATAAACTCAGTAGCTCTCCACCGAAATTGACAACATTATGATAAGGTTTTAAAAGGTACCATTTTGAGGGTCGCTTAAGTCCTTATTTGATCACTTTGTATCCGTTATTACTTAATATCGCTCCTTTCGCTTTTAGGTCTCTTGAAGGCAAATGTCGGAATGGCACTTATTTGACCTAAAAGGCGCGAATATATGAAGAAAATGGCCAAAGTCGTAATCGAGACACTCAAAGTCATTGAAATGTAAGGCAACGGCGTCAGTGTTAAATGCGTATCCGGCGGAGGATTTTGACGATACGAGCCAAAAACCCTATTTTCAAGTGACGACGCCAGCTTTAAAAGAGTAGGCCGTCACACTGGGATGGCCTAGATGCAACCCGCACGACGCCGGTCAAGAGACGGCCACACGATATAGGTGACGTCACGCAAGGTTAACGCGCCAAGACGAACCCCACGATGATGGCGACATCGACGGCCACAAAACATAAGGTGACGCCGTCGTGATATGTATTATTATATAGAATCCGAATTTTTCATTTTTAAGAGAGTCTTTGTGTGGAGTAAAAACCTAAAACCGAACCAAGGGTGTCTTGTACAGAGATTTAGGGTTTCAAACCCTATCTTACATCAAGATAAGTATTTACTTCATCAATTCAATTATGTCTTTGATTATTTGTGTGTATGCTTGCATGTTCTCCATGTCCGCTAATTTATTTGTGTGTTGCTAGGAATATGAAACTTAATTATTGAATATTGATTGGTTGTTTCTTATCTTAGTTGATTAATGATCTAGTAATGCGATAGGTCATTCGTTGTGTACTTAATGCTTGATTCATCTTTGTGAACCTTAGAATATAATTACCGAGTAGTTGTAAGCTAAACCATCCAAAGAGTGCCTAGAGTAAGAGTTTATTATCCTAGTGGGTTTTGTAGACTAGACCCTTTGGTAAGTTCAAAGAGTTGGGAGAAACGACACCCTACAACTTTAGACACAACAACGCAAGCAAGAAGGACGTGACAACTCAACCATCAATAATAGGAGATAATTAAGGAGAGTAAAACCTAAGTAAACACATCTTTAAACTATCATACGAGCACACATTAATTAGACATAGACTACCACCACCTTAGTTTAGATAATTAGATAATAGTAGAGTAATCGTAGAAATACCAACCCCCAAATCCAATACCCGAGATTCAGACTTTTCAATTTCCTAAAAAACATAAAAAGATAAAAATAATCTTCCTCAACCTTAACCTTAGCGTAGTAACTTTTCACTAGCATTCCTATTCCTGAGAACGATATCAATACCCGTGGCTTACCCTAATTACTACACTACAACGATTAGGTTCATCGCCTTGGTGTTATAAAACTTGTTCAAGAAAAGGAAGTTTCCTTGACCTCAACGACGCGGTAGCGTTATCAAGTTTTTGCCACGCCGAATGTAATAGCTAGTTAGTAGTCCACCTTGCTAGGTTTCTTTACTTGATTCCTATCAAGTAAATTTTTCTTATTTTTAGCTTTCTTAGTCTATCCCTTCTTCGCGGACCTTTGTTCGTAATCCCATCACTTTTCATCATGGAAGGTGATAACCAACCACCACCATCAACCCACCACCAAATGACCCGCCAAGAGCCTGCATTTTGGCGAATACTCAAGACCAAGCCACCTAGGCTATAGGAACACCACTGAGCTTCCCGACTTAGCCCAAACTACGCCCTCTGATCCGACACCATCCGTTGGTGCAAACGGATGTGTATTTCATGGACTTCGCTCCAAGATCCAAATCAAGATCCGAGGATTTCTCAAAATTGTCAATTCCATCGACCTTGATGCTACTACTCGGGAGACCACGCTACCGCGCTCTTCCAATTCTCTCACGGGACCAAGCTAGTAATTGGCTCAGCGACTTCCCACCGGCCCATCTCAAGTCGATGATCTTACCTCTCGCCTTGCTCAATTTTTCCCACCGTGAGAACTACTAAGCTTATTAGAATGAAATCTTGATGTTCCAACAACATCAAGGTGAATCTCTACTAAGCTCGACTCGACTCAAGGACTTGCTCCATAAAGTCCCTCATCATGGCATTGATATGCTGCTCCAAGTCCAAATCTTTACGATCATGTCAACCCTCCATCCAACAAACCATTGATTAAGTCACGGTGGAAGGCTAAGTAACCTCAATGTTGAAGCAGTGGGAAGTCATCGAGGACTTAGCACAATATGAAGAAGAAGGATGGAAATTCCAATAATCTGTGAAAGTGATGATTCCCGCACAAACAAATGTTTACATGAGTATGGAGGCTCAATGAATGAGTTATCGGAAATGACCACACAGGCGTATGAGCATGGATGCCGGTCAAAGAGTTTTGGCTTTCAAGAAAATTAAGACAAGATGAATTGAGAATATATGTTGACATGATGAGTGTCCAAATACTCATCCTTTTGGTATAATCTAAACCGCAAATTCATCTCGAAAGCTCTCAAAACACATCAAAATGATCAAATTATCACAAATCGTTGTTTTATGTGTTTTAATTTCAAAATATCAAAATCGGATGAAAATGTATCAAGTTTGCAAAATTGGCGCTTTAGTCCCCGAGTTTTAAAAGTTGTCAAATCTAGTCCTCGAATTCAAAATGTGGAAATTTATCATTCAAGGTCCCTGAAGTATTCTAAGTTGTTTAAAATGATCCTTGAATGATTCTTTGGTCAATTGGCAAGAAAGGTCCCTAAACTTTGGAAAATTACAAAAATAGTCCTTGGACCTTAAAAAAATGGATTTAATGCAAAAAGGGTTCTTGTTTTATCAATGTTTGTCAAAATTGGTCCTTGTGAGAAGTTTGGAAACGTTCACTTTCAGTCCCTCATGTTTGGCAAAATTGCAAAAATGGTCCTTGTTTATTACTTATACCAAACGGACATTTATAACTATCTAGGCCCAATATCCAACCCAAACACAAGCCCTTAGCCCATCTGCTCTTGACCCTTTGGTCTTGACCCCCAGCCACATCCAATTTGGCCCCTGCCACAAACCCCATTTGACCCCCCCATGTGTTATACTCTACGGTCAATGAAAGTCAAAACCGAAACGCGCCTAAACCATGCCATCGTAGCTCCACCTCTTCCCCAACAGAAACCTCAAAACCAGTCATGGTTTTCACCATTTTTCAACTCCCCCTCCCATACCATGTCCCCTCCAACCCCTCTACACTCCAAAAGCTTTAATTAACTTAACCAAACTCATTAAAGCAAAATACCTGCTTGAAGAAATTTTGGCGCCAAAAACACATGTGTATGGTTCTGATTATTTCTGAGTGATCCAATGGCTCTAGTTTGGTGGGAAAGTCTCAGAAGACATGTGGGATTGCTTAAAGTCTATAAAGTGGGATGAAGATGCATTGTACAAGATCTATCTAGTGTAACTTTTATTTTTATGTCGCTCTAGTCAAATTTCCAATTTCATTTATGTTGTAATCTTAAAACTATGTATTTCAAGTTCTAGTAATATAAGAAAGCTTCGTGGAACTTTAATTCAAGTTTTAAAGTGCATTTCATTTATGCAAAATCTCAAGTTTAAGCAAAATCTCAAATGTTTCAAATGTTGTTGTTTGTTGTTTGTATGGATTAGAATAGGTCACATAAGCTCCTAGAAAGCTTATTGAAGCTTTTAGTTATCTTAAAAATCGCTTTAGCTTAAAAAGTCAAAATCATCAAAATCCCATTAAATAGTTCAAAAATAAAAATCACTTGAAAAGGGTGATCACAGCTGGAGCAAGGTTTATTTTGGATGGCCTTGGGTTAGTGAACCTGTGGGGGTTCTATAGGGGGTGTTAGTTGGTCTTGGTTTTCAGTTTGGAGTTTGGAAGCTATTGTAAGTCTTTTTAAGTACTTTTGCATTTCACTGATTTGGTTAGTTAGTTGTTATAATTTCTTGTTCTTAGTATTAATTAGTCATAGTTAAGTTAGTTTAAACCTTAAAATCAATAGTTTGTTCTTTGGAATTCATAGATGTTTTAAAATCTCATTTTAGCAACAAAAGGGTTTAAGTCTAAGTCCTTAGTTTTAAGTCATTATCACTTGTGGAATCAAGCTTGTTTAGTCTTAGTTAATGATAATACAAGTTCAAATTAAGTTCATGTTTTATAATCATGAGTTGCTTTGAAAAGTTCATGATACCAAGTATAAGTGGTGTTTGGTTTTTGTGATTAAAGGGTCTTTGGTCTTTATCTTTGTTGGAAATCCATCTAAACAAGTCTAAATCATTCATAATACCAAGAAATCAAGTCCTTGTTAAGCAAAAGTCAAAATTTCATTTGATCCTTAATCGAAGCGCCATCGTTGGATTTTCAAATCCAAAATCATCATTTTGTGTTCAAAAGTGTTAATCTTGCTATATTCAGTCTTAAAACACCTTAATACAACATCATCGATTTAGATCGATTAAAACTCACTTTGGTCAACTTTTGGTTTTTCTCAAAAGTCAAAATTGTCAAAAAGTCGTTTTGAATAAACTTTGATTTTCACCGTGGGTTTATTACATAGATTCAGTTTATAATCTCTTGGGAATCAAAGTTTAGTTGGTGTAGAAAATACAAAAATAATAGTTTTAGTTTCTTAGCTTGTTTAGTGCTTATTTCATCGCTTATTGTGGACACCCTATTTCAAAAGTCGTCTGTACGTAAATTGATCCCATTTTGATAAGCTTGCACAAAGCTCATTACTTGTCCAATTCTTGTGTTATCTGGTTCTTTGGAAAGCCAACATGGTCCTCTTGAAGTTTCAAGTCTTAGTTTTATTTTTGAGCTTATTCTCTAGTATCGCATATAGCTTATATATTGTCCCATTTCTGTCTCAACACTCAAGTGCTTATTGCTTATTTATGTTTATCGGTGCTTCTTTACATTATTTAGCCTCGGATCTGCTCATTAAGCATATTTGAATCCACTTTGAGCTTTTGTTTCATCTTTCAAGCTTGTTTGAGCTTATTCCAAAAATAAGCTTATAAGCCACTTATTGGGCTTTTTACATATCAAATCTGCTTATTTGAATTTTGTAAATCTTTTGTCTTTATTAAAGTTTCTTATTATTAGTATTTAAGTAGTTTTCAAAAGAAAAATCACAAAACATCAATATAAAAATAGTGATAGCATTTATTTAAGATTTTTTAGCTTTTTGATTTTTCTTTTCAACTTATTAATAAGCAAAACTTGTTTTTCTCTTTTCTTAGGTTTCTGTTATCATATAGGATTTTTAGAAAAGTTTCAGATTTTTCTATCTTTTAGTATTTATTATAATTTTAATTAGTTAAAAATAGTAAATAATTAGTAATAAATAATTAAAAGTCTAAAAATACATTTTCTGTTTTAAAATTAGTTTTATCATATTTTAGATTTTTCAAAGTTAAAATTTTATTTTTCCAAGTTTATTTTCTATTTTCTAGTATTTAAGTGTATTTTAAATAATAATTAATTAGTAATAATTAAATAAAAAGTGTGAAAAATATATTTTTAGTTTTAAAATTAGTTTTATAGTATTTTAGATTTTCCAGAATCATAAGTTTATTTTTCTAGCCTTATTTTGTATTTTCTTTCATTTTAGAGTATTTATTAAATAGTTAAAATAGTTTTTAATTAATAATAATTAATTAAATAGTGTTAAAAATAATTTTCCTTTTCTAATAATTTTCTTTTATTTTTAGGATTCCAAAATGTCATTTTTATATTTTAGGTCTTTATTTCTTAGTGTTCACTTTTTATTTTGTGCGATATCGTAATTTTAAAACTCACGCTTACGCTTTCTTTGATCCGTTGTTGTGCTTTCCAATTCGCGTCCAATTCTATTCCAAATCAATCAAGAGTGTAATTTCTAATCATAACCTTTACGATCACTATCCTTAGTGATCATCCCATCATCTCGAATCGCTTTACACACCATTGAGTCTCCTCGGGACTAAACGACCGAATTCAATCTATTCTCCAGGACTTAATTGTATTTGTGTTCGAAATGTTTCAAGTCTGCTTGACTTGACTGCTTGGCACGAATCGGGTGTGTATCGCTACTATCACCCGCACTTAAGCTTAAGTGTAGGAAAAACTTCCCTTTATCCGTTAAATAAGGGTAGAGTCAAGCTCGTGACTCGACAAAACAAGCGCTTCTTGGGAGGCAACCCATGTGTATTTGTTTTCATTTTATTTGTGTGTCATATATCTTTTCATTATTGTATGTTATCATGTTTGAATTTGTGAAAATGCTTTATTTTGTCTTTAACCTCGCCTTAATTACATATAAAGGTATTTTACAAAAGGGATGAGTGTAGGAAGATTACACGCTTTTAAAAGAACGTGAACATGAGAATTGCAATTAATTAAAATATATATATGTGTGTTTGTTCGAGTCAAATGCTTGTATCGAGTCATAATGGATGTTTTGCGTAAATTTTCCAGATTCTAAAGATGTAAATTTTCCGAAATTTTTCCGTAAAATCGCAGACCGCTTTTGTCAGATAACCGACGACGTCAGATTGCAACCGACGCCGTGGAAGGAGTAAAACATCGATCACTTTTTCTCATTTTCTCGAGCTACTTATAAATTTTGGAATTTTCCAGTCTTAATTTTCTTAGAAATTGTAAACATCCATCCCACAAGCATTATATCCTAGTTTAAATCGAGTCTTATATATTTTATTACCCGATTTTACGTGAAGGTTTCGTTTGTTTTGTTCAAGTGTGCGTGTTTAGTTTGTCAAGAAGAAGTTACACAAGATTGAGGAGCTTTTCACACATAAATTCTTCTTGGAAAGGATTTAACCACCACTTTACACGGATCCTACCGAGCTAATCGTGGAGTACTAGTTTCTTCGCTTTTAATTACCTTCCATTATCATAACTTTGATACTTTTGGGGAACATTGGGGACAATGTTCGGTTTAAGTGTAGGAGGAAAATAAACGGAACTTTGAAACTATGCTTATCCTTGATTATTTGCTTTGTCCAATTGCACTTTTGTAATAAACCATGAGAAATGTCGGTTAGTGGTAATTTTGGCACCAAATTTAAAAATTTTCATGACATATTGAGGGCCATTAGTCTTAACAAAAGCGCCTCACGGATAGGAAGTTGCATGACTAGCACAAAACCCTTTACCACCCAAATTCCACCCAAATGCGAGGATCGCCTTAGATTAGTAGGAATTAAAAGCATTCATCTTCAATACTTAGAGTGTGAACCGTAGTATATTAGATTCTAGAACTTGTTTTGTGATGCATTCCGAGATCGCAAGTGAGACTACACTTGTGTAGTTAGGAATAACTAAATGATAAGAGGCATTAGGATAACCCTTGTTTGATACCCGTAATATAATTACTTCTTCCACATCGGTTGAGTAATTCCCCACACCCTTTATGTTGTACTCATCTTTAGTACACGATACCCTAGTTAACCCCTCGTAGCCTATCCTTTTCGCGGTTCTCGTGATGTTTCGGTTTATCCGAATATCAATGAAGAGCATTGTTTACACCCCACCCCAAATATACACCCAAATCGCTTTAGCCTACCCCTTATGCACTCACTTTTAGTGCAAATGTTTGTTATCACCCTAAACCCTTAGTTCAATTATCGGTTGCTTGCATGAGTTGCTAAGTCAAGTCATATCCTTTGTATACAGTTTTGGGACGATTGGGATTCATGGGAAAAGTTAAAGTTTATGAAATGACGGAAGGGAACGTTAAATTCAAATTCCCTTTGTTTACGTAATAATGTACCCCAAGTGTTTTGATCTTTTCAATTCGGGTCAAATTAGTATTAGAGTAATAAAACTCAAGTGTAGGATGTGCCTATAAACCCTATCATTTTGATGTTACCGAGAGGATGGTAGAGTAAAAGTGTATGAAAAAAAAAAATAAATAAATAAATAAAATAATAATAATAATAATACGGGCTACCATCCTACATCTATCCTTTAAATTTATGTTTGTTTATTTCCGCTACCTAGAATTTTAGAGTGTCGAGTCTTGGCTTAGCAACGCCATTCTTCGTATGCATTTAACATAGAGATTTTTGTTTTACCACCACTAAATAGCCTATCCCACCAAACCCTTGTTTCCCTACCGTAAGCCTAACATTACAACCCTTTAAAAGACCTCTTTGATAGTCTTTCCTAGGTGCTTACGCCAAAGCGATGGAGGTTTGATCTATTCTCAAGCCTATGGTAATCTATGTACTAGGACCGGTTAATGAGTGTTTATCTTCCATTTCCTATTTGTTATATTTCATATATACACCGAGAGAGATGTGAGTATCCAAACACCCCATGTGAGGTGCTAGTATGTACTTCCGTGCTTGTTATGACTTTTACGGGCTTATATGTGTTGTGGACCGCTTTAAATCAATGCTTCATGACCCCTAACTTATAAATTAATTGGTTAAAGCACATTTGCTTGAGGACAAGCAAATAACAAGTGTAGGTATATTTGATAAGGTTTTAAAGGTACCATTTTGAGGGGTCGTTTAAGTCCTTATTTGATCACTTTTGTATCCGTTATTACTTAATATCGCTCCTTTTCACTTTTAGGTCTCTTGAAGGCAAAATGCTGGAATGGCACTTATTTGGACCTAAAAGGCGCGAATATACGAAGAAAATGGCCAAAGTCGAATCGAGACACTCAAAGTCACTGAAAGTATAGGCGGCGGCGGCGTCAGTGTTAAATGCGACGACGCCGGAGGATTTTTGTGACGATATGTAAGCCAAAACCCTATTTTCAAGTGACGACGCTTGGCTTTAAAAGAGTAGGCCGTCGCTACTCGGGCGGCCCAGATGCAACCCGCACGACGCCGGTCGAAGAGGACGGCGTCACGGACATAAGGTGACGCCGTCGCAAGGTTAACGTGGCCAAGACGAAACCCTAATGACGGCGACACGACGGCCACAAAACATAAGGTGACGCTGTCGCATATGTAATATTATTTATAGAATCCGAATTTTTCAGTTTTAAGAGAGTCTTTGTGTGGAGTAAAAACCTAAAAACCGAACCAAGGGTGTCTTGTACAGTATTTTAGGGTTTCAAACCCTATCTTACATCAAGATAAGTATTTACTTCATCAATTCAATTATGTCTTTGATTATTTGTGTGTATGCTTGCATGTTCTCCATGTCCGGCTAATTTATTTGTGTGTTTGCTTAGGGAATATGAAACTTAATTATTGAATATTGATTGGTTGTTTCTTATCTTAGTTGATTAATGATCTAGTAATCCGATAGGTCATTCGTTGTGTACTTAATGCTTGATTCATCTTTGTGAACCTTAGAATATAATTACCGAGTAGTTGTAAGCTAAACCATCCAAAGAGTGCCTTAGAGTAAGAGTTTATTATCCCAGTGGGTTTTGTAGACAGACCCTTTGGTAAGTTCAAAGAGTTATGGAGAAACGCATACCCTACAACTTTAGACACACAACGAACTAAGAATAAGGACGTGACAACTCAACCATCAATAGAGATAATTAAGAGTAGTAAACCTAAGTAAACACATCTTTAAACTATCATACGAGCACACATTAATTAGACATAGACTACCACCACCTTAGTTTAGATAATTAGATAATAGTAGAGTAATCGGTAGAAATACCAACCCCTCGATAACGCCACACGCGCTGCTCGGGGTCAAAGGAACTTCCTTTTCTTGAGCAAGTTTTATAACACCCTAGGCGGTGAACCTAATCGTTGTAGTGTAGTAATTAGGTAAGCCACGGTATTGATATCGCTTCTCTAGGGGAATAGGAATGCTAGTAGGGAGTTACTACGCTAAGGTTAAGGTTGAGGAAGATTATTTTTTCTTTTTATATTTTATGAAAATGGAAAGGTATGAATCTCGGTATTGGATTTGGGGGTTGGTATTTCACCGATTACTCTACTATTATCTAATTATCTAAACTAAGGTTGTGGAGTCTATGTCTAATTAATGTGTGCTCGTATGATAGTTTAAAGATGTGTTTACTTAGTTTGTATTACTCCTTAATTATCTCCTATTGATGGTTGAGTGTCACGCCTTATTCCTAGTTGCGTTGTTGATGAGTGTCTAAATACTCATCATTTTGTATCGTTAAAATGCCAAAACATCCGAAAACACTCGAAATGCTTCAAATGATAAAAATATCACAAACAAGTGTTTTATATGTTTTAAATGCAAAACATCAAAATCGATGAAAAACGATTAAGTTTGCATAATTGGCGCTTTAGTCCTCAACTTTACAAAAGTTGTCAAATCTAGTCCTCGTAATTCAAAAACTTGCAAAATATCATTTTAGGTCCATGAGATTCAAAAGTTGTCAAAATAAACCCTTTAAAGTTTAAAATCACAAAATGACAACTTTGGTCCTCAACTTTGGAAAATGTCAAAATAGTCCTTGGTTAATTTAAAAGTGAAAATTATCAAGTTTTAACCTTGTACTATTAATAAATGGCAAAAATGGTCCTTATGATAAAACTTTTGAGAAAATTACATATTTGGTCCTCAAGTTTCAAATTTGATGCTTTTGGTCCTGGATTTGTAAAATGGAAATTTTCAACAATGGTCCTTGAACTAATCTTACTTGACAGGTTTTACCCTTGTGATAAAGTTTGGAAAATGCTCAAGTCCAGCCCTTCAACTTTAGCCAAATTACATGGATGGTCCTTATTGTTAAACCACACCAAACCGGACCCTTTATTTAATATAAGCCCAAATCCAGCCCAATATACATGACCCGGTCCAGTTTTTAAATTCAAAAGAAACCGCGGTCACTGTTCATCTTTCACCCCCACCCCTGTAACTCAAAACCAGAGGTGGTTTTACCACCTCCACCTCACCCTTTCCACCTCATCCACATCTCCAGCTCATCCCCCCTCCTCACCAACTAGCCCACAAGCAGTTAATGCTTCCCCACCATAAACCTGTCACTGTAGCTCTCACAAAGCCTGTTTTTCCTTTCCAAATCACCCTACACCCATACCTACTTCCCAACTTGTCCCCTACACCTCCACAACCTCCCAATATTCTTTAATTGCTATGAAATTATCTCAAGCAACCATGAGTACTTTTGGCGCCAAAAGTAAAATAGAAGGCTGAGATGAATTTGACTGCTTCAATGGTCAAGATTTTTGATGGGATTTGTTCAGAGACATCTGGGGAATTCAAAAAGTCTATAAAGAAAGGAGAGGAGTCATAGCAGAAAGAGATCTAGTGTAATTTTCAATTTTTATGTCGCTTTTAGTTAATTTTCTTTATCCAAGGTATTTTAAGCTTTCAAGCACTTAATTAAGCATTATCGATGTATGTTTAAACTTTTCAATAATCAATTTCAAGATTGAAGTTCCAATCTCGCTTTCAAATTTTCAAGTTTCAAAGAAATCTCAAAATGTTGAAAGGTTGTTAGAATGGTTATTTTGGACTTAGAAGCTCATATAAGCTCCTCATAAAGCTTATCAAAGCTTTTAGATACCTTAAAAGCGATATTGGTAGCCAAATCCAAAATTCACAAAAATACTAATTAAATAGCTTAAAAATAAAAATCATGGTACAAGGTTCTAGCAGTTGGAGCAGGTATATTTTGATCGCCTTAGGATTAGTGCTTCATGGGAAGCTTTAGGATGTGTTTTAGACAGTGGTTCCGTGTTCTCGGTTCATAGCCATTTGTAAGCCTTTTATCAATTCTTGCATTTATATGTTTTAGTTGTCTAAAAAGTGTAATATCTGCTTCTTAATGCTCATTAGTCATAATTAAGTATTTAAGTTTTAAAACAGAAGTTTATTCTATTTAAATCAAGAGTTAGTAAAATTTTCATTTTAACACCAATATAGCATTCTCATTAATCTTGAGTTTTATGGTATTAATATCGTTGTTTCATATTTCTTTAGTCCTATTAGATGATAATTTAAGGTTTGAAATCGCTTCTAAGGTCTAGATCGTTGATTCTCTTTGAAAATCCTCAAACTGCTTTCAGAAAAGGGTGTTTGGATTTGTGTGTTTATCTGTGTTAATGGTTGTTGCAGACCTTGTTTTTGGTTGTTCTAATTTACATTAGGTCCTAAGAACTCGCCAAGCAAGAAAACCTGACCTTGTTTTATTAAAAGTCAAAACATCTTTAATCTCATTCGTTATTCAACTGCTGGAATTTTGATCGCATAATCATTCAAACCGGTTTGAAAGTTGTTCACCTAGCTTAATCTCATCTTATTCTAGCTTAATATATCATAGTCATCCTTAGAATTGATTTAAATCTCAATATAGTCAACTTAGTTATTTTCTTAAAAGTCAAATGCGCCTGCATGTGATTTCTAACCATTTTCATTAGCTTCTAAAAAGCTTATTAGTTGACCTAAACCAGTGATTTTTGTTTCTTTGGATAGCTTACCTGGTCCTCTTTAAAGTCCAAGTTAATAATCTCAATTTGCAGCTTATTTACTAAGCCTGC
This sequence comes from Chrysanthemum lavandulifolium, assembly GCA_022545495.1. Taxonomy (NCBI): domain Eukaryota; kingdom Viridiplantae; phylum Streptophyta; class Magnoliopsida; order Asterales; family Asteraceae; genus Chrysanthemum; species Chrysanthemum lavandulifolium. The sequence goes on along the minus strand of CM040241.1, from coordinate 247,426,483 downwards.
ATAAGCTTATCATTTTGTCCCAAAAACTCAGCATTCACTGAGTTTTACTCAGTGAATTCTCAGATTTTGTATAAGCTTCTCAAAAGCTTATTATAGCTTGTCTGGCCATCATCTTTGGTTTATAGGTAGTCAACCAGGTCTTTTCCAAGTTCCAATCATTTCTTTTCAATTTTAGCTTATTAAGTGTTCTGTGCATCAGCTTAAAGTAACCTACAAAATCTGTTTTGCTTATTCAAGATCAAACCTCAAATCTGTGTTAGATAGTAATCCAGAGGTTCTAGCTTGTTGTTTTTGGTTGCAATAGAGTTATTTTAGCTTAATATAGCTTCTGTGTCAGTTTGGTGGTCTTTGGTTATCATTTAGCTTTTTCAAGTGCTTATTATTAAGCAGTTGTAACTGCAGTTGCTTAATTCTCCAAACAAGACCATGTTTTTCTATTTTCATAGATTCAGATATTAAAATAGACTTTTCCTGAAATTTTCATTATTTTCATAACTGTTTGCTATTTTTCTTATTTAAAAGCAGTTTTAGGTATTTTAAATAGCTTTTAATACTAAAAATTATAAAAGCTCAAAAAATAATTTTTCATTTTCTTAGGTTAAGATAAATATAAAAGTAGTAAAAGTATTTTTCCATAATTTTCTTAGTTTAAAAAGTATTTTTTAGCATTTTAATTAGTTTTAAATAGTTTTAAATTAATAATAAATACATAATAAGTCTTAAAAATATATTTTCAGTTTTAAAATAAGTTTTATCATATTTTAGATTTTTCTAAGTTTTAATTTCATTTTTCTAGGTTAATTTTGTAATTTCTTGTATTTTAGTGCATTTTAAATAGTTAATAAATAGTTTTTAATTAATAATAATTAAATAAATAGTTGTAAAAATAATTTTCTTTTTCTAATAATTTTCTTTTATTATTAGGATTGTTAAAACATCATTTTCATATTTATAAGTCTTTTATTTCTTTAAAACTCACATTTTATTTTGTACGTAGACGTAATTTTATTTTAAACGTAATTTTTAAGTTTTAGGTTTTAAACGTTCATCGATCTTTAAATATAGTGATAGCATTTATTTAATAGATTTTATCTTTTATTTCTTTTTAATTTGCATTTAAGTCGCTTTAATTTGTAGATTTTCTCTTTAGGTATAATTTTCCATCCAAACCTTACCGATCACTATCCTTAGTGATCATTCTATCATCTGAAGTTGTTTTAAACACCAATTCATCCTCCGTGGGACTTAACGACCCAGAATTCCTATATTCCTCTCGATCTAAATTGCATTTGCGTCGAAATGTTTTTAAGTCTGTTTGACTTGACTGCTTTTGCGGATCAAATTTTACGCCACGGAGAGGCAGTAAGCGTGTTTCTAGCATTATCGCACCTGCACTTGCACATATACCACAGCTTGTAAAAGTTTTCAGAAAGTTAATATAATCAAAGTTCATTAACACTTTTCCTAAAGTGTTATAAACCCAAAACAATATAAAACAACAAAACAATCGTAACGTTTTACAGACAGTGTTTCTTTTAAGGTGATTCTTAAAGAAATACGATTTGGTTAAACGGACGATACCAAAATATTTTCCAAAAGTTTTAAACCCCATCAAGACAAATCATACCTACGCCTTTTCGGTGGTACTTAATTGAATACATAAAATCAACCACCGCAAATCAAGGCAAACAGACTACCTAACTGGGGTGCGACCATTAATAAGTTCCTAACATCGATTTAAAACTTGCCTTTGTGTCACTTGTGATTTGGTGTACCTTTTCAAAGAAGCCGCCCATTTGTGATTATTGGTTAAGTTCACTTGTGTTTTGCCTCATTTGTTTTGAAAATTGATTTTATACTTAGTGCATGCAAGACTGCTCTTCCGCTTCTACAAGTCCACTTTCCGAACTTGGAAACATTCCTCGCAGACGTAGAGGACGCTCAGCTCCTTCACCGTGATCGAGGAACGCCTACCACCACCACCACCGCCGAAATGGCGTAAGACAAACCTATGAATGAGCTTCCAAGCACCCATCGAGGGTTACGGAGATGCCATTGTTGTCCCACCATTGTGGTCGATACCTTCGAGCTCAAGACCGGGTTGCTCAATCTAGTAACCCAAAGCCAATTCTATGGTTTTGAGCGGATGATCCTCATGCACACATTCGATGGTTCAATAAGATAGCATCTACCATCAAGTACAAGAATGTCCCATCCGGTTATCAAGCTTCTTCTGCTCCCATTTTCTCTGAGGACAAGCCTTAATTGGCTTGAGAAACAACCCCTCGCTCTATAGAGACATGGGAAGACCTAGTTACCAAGTTTGTTAACGAGTTCTATCCTCCATCCCGAACCACAAGTCTTAAGAATGAGATAATGAAATTTTCTCGTAGATTTGATGAATCATTCGGGAGGCATGGGATCGTTACAAAGAATTGCTCCGCAAGTGTCCACATCATGGTTTTACCGAGCTAATGCAAATGGATACTTTCTATAATGGTCTCGAGACCACCGACCAAGACTCTCTCAATGCCTCCGCGGAGGTAATTTCCTTAGCAAAACCACAAAAGAAGCCTTACAAATCATTGAAAACAAGTCCGTGTCCGTTCTTTCCGCACTAAGACATATCAAAATCGCCCACGTCGGACCTTCATTTCATCTCCCGCGAGTACATCTAGCACCGATGCTAAGATTGATAAACTCACAGATGTCGTTCGTGCTTTGGTTTTGCTAACCAAAAGAAAGTCACATTCACTCGTGACACCATCACATGGTGAAGTGAAGAAAGTTGAAGTTTGTGTCACTTGTGGTGGTCCTCATGCATACTACAACCAGATCGCCACCGATGGTAGTCCGCTTGAAGCAAATGCTATAGCCGGTACTTCAAATCAAGGAGGTAATCAATACCGCCCTCGAATGAACCAAACTACCGTGCTAGCAATTATCGTGCACCACCCGGTTTTAACCGTAATCCTAACTGAATCGAATCAACCTAGAATGAACCAAGGTTATCAAACCAAGGTAATTTCTATCCTCGACCCAATCAAGGTTTCCAACAACAAGGAACCTTCATCAAAACAATTTCAATCGTGGAATCAATTTCATGGGAATGTGAATCCTAATCAAGGAATTTTCAACAAGGTCATAATCAAAACATTCGACCTCAAAATTTCCCTCCTAATCCACCTCCCATCATTACTCCTCCAGACCATCATCCGATGAGTTATCAAGAGCTCATGAAATCCCAAGATGAGATGAACAGATTGTTGGTCACGGATCACGATCTCAAAAGTCTTTAAATGATCGACCCTGGGCTCGTGTACTTTACCGAGCAACACGATCGCTAACCCGAGGGGCGATGCTAAGGCGATCACGACCGTAAGTGGTGTTTCATACAATGGACCCGCTATTCCTACTACCTCTTCTTCTTCTCTTCCAAAGGTAGTGGAAAGTGAACCTCGACTCATTAATGGACCCACGACTCCAATGCCCCTCCTCCCGTGGCAATGAGTCAAGTTACTATGAAACAACGGACAAAGTGCATTATTCAAGTCCACTTAGTACCGCACAAGTCCCACCTTTGGTAGTCCAACCTCAAGTTGTCCAAAACCCAAGTCTAATCCAGAGTTGTTTTGAACCACCAGTAGCTCCGCTGAAAATATCAAATCCAAATCTTCTATTCCATATCCATCACGCTTGAATGAGCAAAAGCTCCGTGAAAAAGCTAGTCATCAAATGGACAAATTTTTCCAAATTTTCCAAGAGTTACATTTTGACATAAGCTTTGCGGATGCTATCATGCTCGATGCCCAAGTTCGCATCTACTCTCAAGCACATGTTAAGCAATAAGGAAAAGTCGCTTGAAATGGCAAAGACTCCTCTTAACGAGAACTGCCTCTGCAGCTTATCCCGAAAA